>PVJN01014554.1:0-46312 GCA_004026805.1 Lasiurus borealis | reverse complement strand
ACTTAACTCTTCATTACCATCTTTGTGCTTCAATCTCTTATCTGTATAAAAAAATGCTATTCATGATTTGGAATTGTAAAGGCTCTGTCCTTTACAGCACAGAGCATGGCATATAGCAGGTACTCAGAAAAGTTTAGCTTTTATATTACTAACTTGAGTGCTTATAGGACACTCTGCTTTAGAGAAATTCATTATTATGGTTCTTTCTAGTAATAAAAATTGTCAAGAACAAAGATATATGCAGAGAGTATATACTATGTATATTTATTGAAGTCTATATTTTCAACTTTTTCTATCATTAATTATAAGCATAGATCTAATTTTTCTGATGCTTTATGGCTTATGTTTCAGATAATTACAAGTTTAAGTACTTAATTTCATCTTCAACCAAGGGTATTTTTTCCATTAAATTTTTAGGGAGAGTGAGAGAGAGAGGGAAAGTCAGAGAGAAATATCCATGTGAGAGAAACACATCAATTGGTTGCCTCCAATAGGAGCCCTGACGAAGGCCTGGGTCAGGGAAAAGCCTGCAACAGGTACGTGCTCTTGACTGGAATCAAACTCCGGGCCCTTTGATCCACAGGCCGACTCTCTATCCACTGAGCCAAACAAGCTAGGGCTAATTTTAGAATTTCTGACATCACTTTTGATCTAATTGGTATAGTTGAGTAATCTATCAGAGAAGAAAAAAAAAACATTTTACTTTCTATGACAGTTCTTGAAAGAGTTTGGGTAAGGCTCTAGGCAATAATAAACAAGAACCTAGAAATTTCTCACTCTAGGGATTTTCAACCTAGTGTGTTTTTCTTCCATAATGGTCTTATCTAATATAATACACTTCTTTTTTCATCTGCAAACCCATTATTCTGTAAAATTTATAGCACTTTTATGTATCTTTTTTTTTCACTGTTACACAGGAACATTTGTTGGCAGTAATTATACAATTTGCATTTTTAAGAGTAAATTGCAATCAAGAAAAAATTATCATACAAAGTGCTGTGTGTGTAATCTGGTATCTGCTGAGTATAGTTTTTGTTTTTCTGATTTGTACACTAGGTCTACCTTAGAAAAATAGAGAAGAAAGAAGAAAAACAAAACAATTGCCGAAGAGATTAAAGCAACATAGTTTCCTTCATGGACATGTTTTTGTGTCTCAAATTTGAGGAGATAAAATATTTGTCCACATGACTGGGGAGAAGTCTTGCTTGCTCTCAGTGTTACATGGTCTCTCCTCTCTTCTTTCTTTCTGTTATTTTTGTTTGTTTATTTGTTTGCTTATTTGCTTCTATTTTAAAGTATGTGAGTCACTGTTTCAGATAAATGTTAACATCATATGTTTATTCCTGGAATCTTTAAGGCATAATTGGAGGAGGGAAAAAAAAAATAAATGATGTTATCTTCAGGACTAACATGTAGGTAAAATAAGAGATGAATAGTCCCTAGTTACAGGCAAATAAAACCCAAACCACCAGAACAAAGAAAAATAAAATAGCAACACCAGGTCCCCAGTAAAATGAATACATGTTAAAAGCAACCAATGAGTCTTCAGAAGTGGTGTCCTTTCTTGAATGTATGTGCAAATTCTGCACTTTCTTCATGCAGAAATCCACTTATATGCTATTGAGTCATCATAGAATGAGGCTTTTTATCCCAAACGTGGTATTTATTTTTGTGGCTAGGTTTTGTGACCATCTGAATGACACATTTTTATATAGCCAATGCAATTGGTCATGCAATTGTACCGAGTTGGTCATTTAAAATATCAAATCCCTTAGAGTGATTTTCGCACTATTGTTTTAGCTTGAAGAAATCAAGTTTATTTTTAACTTGAAATAGATTTATTTTTAATTACTTGCATGATAAACTCAATAGTTTCAGATATCGTCTTAGACAGTACTGTTTCCTTGTGATCTAGAATTCATGATATAAGAAACCATGAGTGCCCAGCCAAGTGTGGCCCAGTGGTTGACCTCTGAACCAGGAGGTCACAGTTCAATTCCCAGTCAGGACACATGCCTGGGTGGTGGGCTCAATCCCCAGTGTGGGGTGTGCAGGAGGCAGTCGGTCAATGAGTCTCTCTCATTACTGATGTTTCCATCTCTCCCCATTTCCCTTTCTCTCTTAAATCAATTAATATATATATTAATTTCATCCGTAAACCCATTATTCTACAAAATTTATAGCAGTTTTATGCATTTTTTTTTATTTAAAGGAAACCATGAGTGTCATATTATTAAGCCTGATTTTGAACTCCAAGTTGACTTTAAAAGCATAAAGTGCACATAGGAAGCATTTTTGAAATGGCCAGTTACCCTTTCAAGAGTCAATTTTGGAAATACCAGATTATGAACAGAGCTTCCTATAAGCATGCAGTGATGCTATTTGCATTCTGTGTTGAAATTGCAGGGTAAAGCTTTCACTACAAAAATTGTACTCGTTAAGATGAACATTGAGTGTTGCTTCTGAGACTAGAAATGAAGGTGTGGATTGGTAAGGGACTAAATTTGATGCAAATAAAGTCCTGTGAAGACCATATACAATGTTTATGTGTGTGGTTCAGAATATGGCCATCATTTTTCCTCCCTGGTTCTTACAGTTTCCATTTCCCATTCTCACTAAGAGTTAAAAGTAAAAAAAGACATGAAGAAAAGAGAACAAGTATTGGGAAATTTTCAAGTGGATCCTAACACACAGCTTGATGCATATTTAATTCTGCGAAAAGAAAACCGCCTTTAGGGGTATAAGTGTAGAACATCATTTCATTGTGGCAGTACTATTTTCATGCATGTGTATGAGTTTCCCCAAATCGACTGGAATATAATACCTTAAGCTTAATTAGATGTGCTGAAAATGTAAATGTTCAGTACTCTCAAAATATCTAGTTAATGCGGGCCTCACCCAGACTCTGTGCTCTCTCTTTAACCACATTGTTTTCTAAGCTACGGCGTTCAGTTATGAATAACATCCTCCGAACCTTTTCCAGATAATAACAGGGTATTTGAGATGCACGGTCAGCCAACATCTAACATAAAATCTTGAGCCTCTGGTTTTGGAAGAACGATGGGGATTAATGAGGGCCGTTTTTGTAGAGCTAATACAATTACTTGTCAAAAGAGACAAAGGAGAGAATTACTGTTGGTATTCAGGTCAAAAACGGTGTTGATCTATCATGAAAATTGAAACTACTCCCGAGAATAGATAGCTTTAGACTTATTTGTGGTCTTAGTGAGGGGGAATGAAGTCACCGAGAAGATACATGGATCATAAAGCAAAATCAATATGGATACTCAGTTAAAGAAAAGCATTTTATATGTGTGTCAGTTGAAATGGAAAAAGGGACTGTTCTGAGAAGAGAAGTGAAGCGTTCTTGCTTATGAATGTTTATTTTGCTTGTTATTTACTTTATAACGAAATGTCTTTAGCTTGTTTATTTTGAGGATAAACACATGGGAGCACATTTAACGTTATTATTTCATTAATGTTGACCTAGATACCTGTATCGGATCACAGAGCTTAACAATGTATGCTCCAGAATTTGGCTATAAGGATAGGGTTTATTTTGTTTCCTTGCTTTTCATACTAAAATTTAAAAAAAAGGAGATGAACAAGAACTTCTTCTGTCCACAATATGAACTAAAACCTTGCCTCATAATAAAAAATTTAGTGGGAAATATGACAGGTAGCCCATGAAGTGATTTTATGTGACAATTCCAGGGAAAGTTTATCCAAAACACTAGTTGCTATATCCTTTTTAAAATAACTTCTGAAACAGTATGACATGGATTATTTTGAGTTAGATAAAATCCAAGCTATGTAGTCCATTATGAAGGAGTGACTTGAAAGCAACATCTCTCCTTATGCTCAAAGTATAAACCCTTTTCTGGTTTCCATAGCCATCCAATCCAGGAAGAGAGAGGGGACATGAAACCAGTTACAACAATTACGTTTAATCATCTCTGTCCTACAAATCATGAATATTCTAATGTTTCATTTTGATAAAACATTTGGAAAACTTTTATATGACAGAGCTACCAAAAATTTTGTAAGAGTTCAATACACAGTCGATTGTATTGATTTTCAATTTGTCTCTAAGTTCGTAATGTCACATGGTGAAAAAATTGATATGGATTCTGAACCACATCTTCTAGTTCAAGCTTCTCCACTTATAAGTGTTGTCATAGTGATTGTAATCTCTGTTTTTATCACTCTGAATGTCAGTGGCTTACAACAACCTACTTATACCAATGTTTGGGTTAGGTACATGAAATAGATAAAGGCCTTCACAAAAGAATATTGGTGATTCAAAATATTCTAGGAAGTTGACATGGGCAATGGGCAGGGATGAGGTAGGCTGGCCAATAGCCAGGAACAGAACAAAACCATGCCATAAACCAGCCTCGTTTCATAGTGAAGATGCTGATTATTGGCTGCCAAAATCTGGACTACTTTTATCACCCACTACCTCTACATCTTTGACATTGCTGGCCCTAATGTTTCTATTTAATGTCCCACCAGCTCTTCCCCTTAGCAAACTAGGTGTGGGAAGTCTGCAGTGGAGTACCTACTTAGAGAGAGTGTCCAGGTAAGTTAATGTCTGGTGTTTTTCAATTCTGTAGCAGAAGAGACTATGTGATCCCCTGTCATTACCCATATGGCTAATGGGCATACACAGATGGTTGGCTAACTGACACTCATTTCTGTACCTTTGCTCTTGACCATCTCCTCTAAATATTTTCAACCCAAGATTCTTTTTGAGTTAAAAGTGGCCATCTCTGAAATCCTTCTGGTCCATGAGACATACGTTGAATTATGTTGCTGAATTTCTGGGGATATTTTCGCTTTTCCTGATGATCTAGTTTTTGAACGATGCCATCTCTCCACTGGCCCCTTCCCCCTTCTTCTGCTTTGAATGTGGGCTTGAGTATGAGAGTCCCACCAGTCATCTTTGACTCTCAGGAGAAGGGAAAATTGCAGAGATGCAAATATTGATAACACTCTAGCCATTGACCAGATGCCAGCAAAAACAAGGTGCAGACTTCTGTGATGTAGGAAAAAGAAACCCCCTGTTGGAATTCAAGTTGTTTTTTATTATTATTACATGAAATTTCACACATCCTTACCAGTACAATGGAGAATTCCTCAGGTCCCGGGCAGCCAATAAATAAATAAATAGATACATAAATAAATGGCATTTCTATTTTAAGCACTAAAACAGTTTAAAAGAAACCTGATTTTACCCAAGTTTACATCTGAAATTGTTATTAAGTCTATTTGGAAATCTGGGTCTATGGTGTGTGAGTTGATGACAACTTCTTCCAAATACCTTTGGAAGTCTGATCCATAAGATACACATTCTTCCTATTAGACTCATGTAGGTTAACATATGGATAAGAGTTTATGTTTCTTAAGTTACGCTCTGTTTCAAGATGAAACACAACCACTGCTTCATCTTTCTCTCTAGCAAATAAGTAGATAGGACCCAATGCAATGAACATATCTTTAAAAAAATAGAGTAAAATGTGAAGGTAAGGTAATCATAGCAATCTACCTCTCTGAGACTCGGCAAAGATAATCACAGATTCAAGCACTTTCCCGTACATGATGCTGAATCTGTGTAAAAACTACAAAATTCAAATGGCACAAAACAAACCCAATACATTTAGTTTTATGAGTTGACGTTCCAGTCTTTTTGCTTCACTGCCAAAATGGTGTTGATCCAAATTCCTATTGAGACCAGACCTTACGGAAAGACTTAATCATTGAGTAATGAAATTGTGTTTTTAGAGGAAAAAAAAACAACTATATTATGAAAAGAACACACACACACACACACACACACACACACACACACACACAAAAGTAAACACAATATGTATTTTAAGAATAATATAAAATAATTCACTGTGAAGAATTTAATACAATCATTATTAATAAAGGTGGATGGGCTTTACTGAATATCCAAAAATCATGTTATATTTTATTTTATTTTTTTTAATTCTCACTTGAAGATATTTTTCCATTGATTTTTAGAGAGAGTAGAAGTGAGAAGGAAAGACAGAGAGAAATATCAATATGAGAGAAGCACATCTATTGGTTGTCTCCTGCACAGGCCCTGACCAAGGCCCAGGCTTCTAGCCTACGCTCTATCCACTGAGCCAAACCGGCTAGGGCTCATGTTATATTTTAAAACCCAATCCTTATTTATTTCCTATTAATAACAGAGTGATGGCTTTACATTTCTTTGTTCTTTTATTATTAATACAATGCTAGTAACAAAAAACCTCTCACACCCTAGTGTCATAGATAACATAAGTTAACTTCTTATTGCTATGACAACTAATGGATGCAGAAGTCAGGGGTTCGAGCATTCACTTCCTTGCTCTCCTTATGGACCAAGCCTGACATAGGCTCTCCAATTTTCAACATGTGCTTTTCCTGGACATTAAAATATACTTAAAAGCAGTGATGGATTTATTTTAAGAGCCAAGATTGGCTGTAGTATATATTGATTCACTCTATACTCTATTGTTTAGTATTGGGTCTCAGTGTCTCGACTGGGATACTAGGACATTTAAATCTATTCAATCTGGACTGTGGTTTTCAAGCTGTTAACAGTCTTACCACAAAGAAGGCAACATGAATATCTAGTAATTATTGCCATAAGTTTCTAGATTTTATTGACTAGAGTATTTCCAGGGGCTTTCTTACTCCATATATTTTGGCTATATTAGCAGTTAATTTATATAATTTGAGCAAAAATATGTATTTTACAAGTGATTCTATAGTAATAGCACTAAATGCTAATGTTTAGTTACATTAGTTGCATACTATTTGCCAAACTATGTCCCATTCAATTCTCTTTAATTCAATTGCTTTTGTCAATATTTTATTAATCACCTGCTATGCGCCACACATTATGATGGTTTCGTCTTGATGGTATGCAAAAAATACATGGGATATTTGTAGTTAATTGTGGTGGATGGATTACATGTATTGACCTCTACGATCTCTTCAAACACTACTAAAGGGAGAGTGCTTAAGAGTAAAATATGCAAGCTCACTGGGATGTAAAGAATGGATGGGGAAACACTGTGAATGAGAAGTATGAATTTATTTTTGGAAGAATAATAAACATGTGGAAGCCAAATAATTTTCCAAAACATCTGAAAAGGCTGAAATTTAAGTCCCTGAACAGCATGAGACTCTCAGCCATACATATTGATTTATATCCATAGAGCAGGAAGGCTTAGAATTAGAAAGTACGAGGACTTTAGAAACTGAGGAAGACACATCATGATAACATCAGAGGACGATGTAAAAATTATAAGAAGATGATCCACAAGGTAACTCAGGTAACTTTCATTTTGTCCCCCTTCCCTCCCATTTAGTGAATGCATTTCTTCACTGAATAAAAAGCATTTCAAAGCTTTCAAATTCAGGGACACAAGCAAAACAGGGGATTCAGATGAGGCTTTACACAGAAAATGAGCATTCAGGGAATATCTATTATTCATAAAACAGTGACAGCTCATATCCTTTTCTCCTACTCTGTCCTCACACACTCTCCAACAAAGAACAACAGATCTGTTCCTGAAGAGGCCAAAGAACCAAAGGAGAAAGAACCAGAGGTAGCTTTGTCTGGGGTAAGGAGGATTCCCCATGAAAAGCCAGCATCTTCCTACACTGAAGTCCACCAGTTAGCATGTCCTACACATGCACCAAAGTTCCAAACAAGACCCAGGCCTCATAAGATGTGAAAAGCAAAATCTAACATAGGTGAACAAGAAAAAGTGACCTCCAGGAAAACAGAGAATAGAGGAAGCAGAAGAAAGACAATAAAATTATAATTGGTATTCTGAAAGATATAAAGGAATACATTGTTGTTTTAATAAGAAACTATCACTTAACTTCTTTATGTCACATTTGTAAAATGATGCCTTACAGTGTGGCTATAAAAAGTAACATTAATGAATATATGTGACATATTTAGAACAATGCCAGATACATCCTATCTAATAAAAGTAATATGCAAATTAGCCATCACTCCACCATACCCACAAGCCATCCCACCAGCCAATCAGGAGCAAGTATGCAAATTAACCCAACCAAGAGGGCTGCGGCCACAGAGCAGGAGGCTTGGATTTCCCCAGCAATGGAGAAAGCCAACCTTTCCCACACACCCTGGACAGGTTACAAAGTTTCAGTTATAGAAGATAAATAAATCCTAATAAAAATGGTTATGGCCACAAAGCAAGCAGAAGTCTTGGCTCAATTCAAGGTTATAAAGTTTCAATTATAGAAGATAAATAAATTCCAGATACCAGGGCCTCTGCTTGGGTCAGTGAGGGGTGTGCCCAGCCTGAAAACCACCCTAGGACCCTCGCTCAGGCAATCCCATGCCCCAAGGGAACACCCACGCTGATCCAGGACATCCTTCAGGGCAAATCAGCTGGCCCTCACACATGCACCAGGCTTCTTACTATCTAATAAAAGAGTAATATGCAAATTTACCAGCACTCCAACACACAAGATGGCTGTCCCCATGTGGTCAAAGATGACTCCCTCCATGTGGACACAAGATGGCCACCACAAGATAGCCAGCAGGCGAGGGCAGTTGGGACGGAGCAGGCCTGCAAGGAAGGGCAGTTGTGGGTGATCAAGCCTGCAGTGGAGAGTGATTAGGGTTGACCAGGCCAGCAGAGTAGAGAAGTTGGGGGCAACTGGGCCTGGAGGGAAGGGAAGTTGGGAGGGACCAGATCTGCAGGGGAGAGCAGTTGGGAGTGACCAGGCCTGCAGGGAAGGGAAGTTAGGGGCAAACAGGCTGACAGGGGAGCAGTTAGGCATCAATCAGGCTGGCAGAGAAGTAGTTAGGGGTGATCAGGCTGGCAGGCAGAAGCAGTTAGGGGCAATCAGGAAGGTAGGTAGGTGAGCAGTTGGGAACCAGCAGTCCTGTATTGTGAGAGGGATGTCCGACTTCCCGTTTTGGCCTGATACCAGTAGGATCGGGCCTAAATGGGCAGTTGGACATCCTTCAAGGAGTCCCAGATTGGAGAGGGTGCAGGCTGGATTGAGGGACATCCTCTCCCATTCACAAATTTCATGCACTGGGCCTCTAGTAATAAATTATATATAAGTTGTTAACTATTATATTCAAATTAAGAAATATTGTGAATTATATGTATACTTCTCCGATATTTTGGGACTGAGCACAGTATTCATATTAAGTTAATATACAATCTGGAAAGCAAATCAAGAACACAATTCTATTTAAAATAGCACCAAAATATTAAAAGATTTAAACAACAAATGGATGTATAGGACTTGTACACCGACAAGCACAAATCATTACTGAAGGAAATTATAGCATTAAAGAAATAAATGGAAAATCAACCTGATGTTCATATATTGGGATATTTAATATTGTTAAGATGGCAAGACTTCCTAAATAGATCAATAGATACAACACAATCCATATCAAAACCCTAGTTGCTTTTTTTTTAGGAATTTACTAACATCATAAAAATTTCAAACAGAAATGAAAGGAGTTCAGAATAGCCTAATATTTTTTTTTTTAAAGTTGGATGATTCAAACTTCCTGATTTCAAAACTTACTATAGATCTACCGTAATCAAGACAGTGCACTACTGGCATACATATAAGCAAAAGATCACTGGACTCAAATTGGCAATACATAAGTAAACCCTATATTTACGATTAAATGATTTTTGGCAAGGGTACTGAGACAATTCAATGAATAAATGGTCTTTTAAACAAATATTGCCAGACCAACTGATATCCAAAAGTAAGAAAATGAAGTTGGACCCCTACCTAAAATCAATAACTAACTCAGAATGGGTCATAAATCTAAATATAAACACTACACTATAAGACTCTTAAGAGAAAGCCTAGCAGTAAATCTTTGTGACTCTGGTTCAGCAATGGTTCTTGTGACAACAAAAGTGCAAACAGCAACAGCAAAAATTAGTACATTAGATGCCATCAAAATTTTAAAATCGTGTGCTTCTAAAGATACCATCAACAAAATGAAATAACTTATTAAAATAAAGAAAAAAAATTCAAATCAGATATCTTAGCAGAAGACTAGTGCCAGAACATACTCATATAAAGAAGACATAAATCAACAGTAAAAAAAAAAAAAAAACAACCTAATTTAAAAAATAAAAATATTTACATAGATAATTCTCCAAATTTTTTTTCAGATGATCAGGTAGCACATTAATCCTTTGGGAAATGCAAATTAAAACTATGAGACATCACATCCCACCCACTGGAATGGCTAGACTATAACAAGTGGGGTGGAGGATTTGCACATGGGATTGTAAAATGTTTCAGCAACAATGGAGAATAGTTTGATGGTTCCTAAAACTGTTAAACATATATGTATCATATGACCTGGAAACTAGACTCCTAAATACATATCCAAGGGGATGAAAACATATTTCCATAAAAATTATACATTAATTTCATAGCAGTATATAAACTTGACAAATGGACAAACTGAATATGATATGGTATACCCATTGAATGGAATATTGTTAAGCAATGAGGGAAATAAAGGATGCATGCTGTAATATGAATGAACCTAGAAAACATTATGCTAAGTAAAAGGAGCCATTCAGAAAAGATCACATTGCATGATTTCATTCGCATGAAATATTCATAATAGGCAAAGCAATACAGAAAGAGGAAAAAATAGTGTTTGCAGGGGACTTGGGGCAGAGGCTAATGGGGAGCAACTGCTAATGAGTACAGGGTCTCCTTTTCGGGTGATGAAAATATTTTAAAATTAGGTAGTTATGAGAGTTGCACAAATTTGCGAATAAAACAAAAACGCTGAAGTGTACAGATTAAGGGATGAATTTTATGTCACAGAACTACAATAAAGTTACTATAAAATAAACAATCTCATTAGAATGATGAACAAGAAAAAAGATACTTTAAAAAGAATAATTGGTGAATTGAATATAAATGATGGACTTAAGCTTCACATCAGGAAGGGCCAATTATCTTATCTGCATCCACCAGGGACTAGAAAACGGGACTGATGATGGGAAAGTGGAGATGGATGTTAGAACCTAAGGGATGGGTGAATCATAAACTACAGTACATGGCATTATTCGATTCAGAAAAAAGCTTCCATGTAACCATCTTGGCATGTCTCTGGAGTGTACAGCCCAGAAGGAACCCAAGTGATTCATGTTCTGGTTCCCAATTTGCATGTGAATGCATTAGAGTGTCACTATTTTCATCAATGTGTTTTAGTTATTCTTTCCTTCCATTCCTATATGTATCACATACTACTAAACCTGTTATCAATAAAGTGAAAACGAATCACTTGTTCCAAATAATATGCTACAATTAGAACACACTTGGGCAACCTCAATTGCTTTCTTACAATGCGAAGTGCCTTCTTAAATGCAAAAATCACATGCGATATTAACACTGCTCTTTTTGTATTTATCATCTTATTAATTTCGGCAGCATTGCGAACTTGGTATAACATGATTTATTAGCTATAGTCTTATGCTACTTGTTTTCCATGATTCTATTATCTCCTTTCTGGATTATGACTTTATTCATTATTTTTATATCATTTCTATAAATAATTAGATCTATTTCACTGCAAGTCTGTAAAGCCATTCATTCCAAGTGAATTCTTCAAAGAATTACATGTAGATTCTTTTCTTCTACATTTAACCTACCATCTTCCTACACAACAAAGATTTCAAAAAAAAGTTCACATAATATTTACAGTGTCTACCATATATTATTTTTAGACTGAAACAGTCATTTGTACTTATTTAGCTATTTCTAATTCTAGTTTTTTAAATAACTTCCTCTTTAAATTAGATCTAGAAGAC
The DNA here is from genome assembly GCA_004026805.1 of Lasiurus borealis. Classification (NCBI taxonomy): domain Eukaryota; kingdom Metazoa; phylum Chordata; class Mammalia; order Chiroptera; family Vespertilionidae; genus Lasiurus; species Lasiurus borealis. The sequence goes on along the minus strand of PVJN01014554.1, from coordinate 34,430 downwards.
TAATCTGGAAAAATAAAGACTTCTGGTAGCTGACAAGGCAAATGAGGCAAGGTATAGCTTTAAAATAAAATATTGTTAATATTATATATATAGCTTTTCTTCTCCATTCTTCTCCTCTCCTTCCATCTTCTTTTCCTCCTCCTCCTTTTTCCTTCAACTATATATTCAAATCAGGTAAATGGGGTCAAGAATTTATGTGTGAAACCATATCCAAGCATTGTCTTTATAACACAATCTCTTAATTTGAACCTTAGTTTTTTCTAAGAAATATATTGGGATGCTTTTCATCAAATGCAATCTGTTCTGCCAGGATGCTTATATTGTTAGTGTTTTTGTTGATGCTCTATCAATCTTACTTCTCTGTAATACATTCTAAATATGATTCAGCTAGAGTCATCAGGAAAACTCTTTTTTTTTTCCTTCAAATACCTCAGTTGGTATTTACTCTTTGGATGTGGTAATTGATTTAACCATTACTGAAAAAAATACAGACCAATGAGAAGAGTCAAGTGCTCTTGAAATATATTCAGAGGACTATTCTCTTATGTAGTGGACACTATTTAGCACCAACACATAGGGTTTATCATGAGTCAGACACTGTCCTAATGATTTTATTAATTTTTGCTTGGATACTTCTCAAAATAAGGCATATATTAATATGACCAAAACCATGTGGCACATGAAGAGACCCATAGGAGGCCCATAGGAGTTAGATTAGGTATTTGTGGAGTGGCCACATCATGGTATATACTGCCTCTCACATGGATAATTAGGTGCCTCTGCTGGTGGATGCCAATCTTGTCTCTCCAGAAAGGCTGCCCACTTATACACTTAGCCTATTTTGGCATAGATTAATATTCAGAATTAAATGACAAAGATTGAAGGTGTCACATGGCTTTGTACCAGGCATAGACACATCTTCTAGTAGACAGGTTCTCAGACACTTAATTGTCCCCGTATCTTCAGCTCAGGTTAACCTAATTGAACTTACTCAGGACCTTCGCTACATACACTCCTTGGTGCTTTTATGTTAAACAGGTAATGAAATTACAGAAAAGACTTTGCTCTGAAACAATTCAGTCATAGGCCTACAAATGTTGAACAATGAAGAAACAGACAATGATTTCATGATATCTAGTAGAGACTCTGAGATCCCCAAGTATAAGGATTATTGAATTATTAATATCTGTGTCTTAGGCCTAAACAAGTGACTGATCCATAATAGATTTAGATTAATATATCAGAATGGGTAGCCAGATGCAAAGAAAGAAAGAAAAAAGGAATGGAGGAAATAAGGAAGAAAGAAAGCTATCAAGGTCTTAGGTAAAAGGGTTTGTGTCTTGTCATCTCTCAAATTGAAGGGGGAAGTCATTTTCCAATTCTCTTTAATTTTTTTTTAGAATTCTTTTTTATGTGATTAGCATTTTTATATATACAACTTACTATACAGGTATTAACAGATATTTTTAGATCTCATACTCCTGTCTAGATTTTGTGTTACGAAAAGCATTGCAACTTGACTTCATGCATTTTAGCTGCATAGCATTTCCTGCTTTAATGTTTACTGTGCTGGAATGCCCTTCTATTAGCCATGGTGGGAATTGCTTAATAGTAACAGAAGAGCAGTTAGCTCCACTGATTTACGCTGAGGAGAAGAGGGACATAGATCCTGGAGTGTTATTAATTGCATTCCGGGAGGAAAAAAAAAAGAAAAGATAAAGGATAAAAACAGCAGAAAACACCCTCAGAAAAAGAGCAAGCCTGTGAGGGTTTTCCCTCTTTTCACAGTCTTCCTAGCTGTGTAGATGAGGCACTTAATTTGTGGTCTCAATGTTTTGATCCGATTCCCTGTATTTGCATCTTTGACAACCCAAAGTCATTGCCCACAGAACAACCTCAACATAACCACAGGGCCACATGCTGCCTGCAGACTCAGCAGAATGCAGTTACACAAGGGATCCTGCCCCAGAGGCTGGCGGAACACTTGCCTAATGCTCTTAAGAAATAATCCGTTCATTATTTAAAGCAGCATTTTGTTCTTACTACTGCATACTACCCCTAAGTCTAAGGGATATCCATTCATAATTTAGAGCAATGGTTCTCAACCTGTGGGCCCCAACCCCTTTGGGGGTCGAACGACCCTTTCACAGGGGTCGCCTAAAACCAGCGGAAAACACCTATTTCCCATGGTCTTAGAAACCAACAGACCGCTCCTCGGTGTAGCAAAGTGTAGCAATGTATTTTACTGTTGTCATATGAAGACTGTTACCATGCTACAACACGATTCAAGACAAAATTTCATTTGTTTGTAATTAGAAGTAAATATTTCAAAATATATAATTACATACTGTTTTTATGATTAACCACTATGCTTTAATTATGTTCAATTTGTAACAATAAAAATACATCCCACATATCAGATATTTACATTACAGTTCATAACAGTAGCAAAATTACAGTTATGACGTAGCAACGGAAATCATTTTATGGTTGGGGGTCACCACCACATGAGGAGCTGTATTAGAGTGTCACGGCATTAGGAAGGTTGAGAACCACTGATTTAGAGGATTCCTACATCTTGTAACTTTCCCATATTCAAACTCAATAATGGTAAAAACCTGTCCAGTTGAGTCATTAAGTTTATATGGCATGCATGCATGCATGTGCCCACACAGACATACACACCCAAGAATATACACCACTCATCACGTATGCATGGCCAAAAGGAATATATATTGATACCTGAGAGATAAGAATCCAGGCTGGCTAGCATTATTTATTTTCCATATCTAAAATGCTTATTTCATCAAACTTTACTTACATTTGTCTAAAAAGCTCTTTACAATCATTTTGTTTTTTTCTTTTTGTTACTTTGTCTCCTCCCTTTGTGTTCAGACTAGTTCCTTGTACCTCTCCCAGCTCCATACTTGCTGGCTAACCACCAGTATACTTGCAGAAGAAGACAATAAAGCACAGTTAAGCCATAGTTAATTTTTCACAAGCAAGTATTCATCAACCAACTATAAGTCCCTCAAGTCTTCAACTGTGCTTTTTATATCTAACATGGCATCAACACAACATTGGACCTGGATTTTTAATAAAGAGATGATGTTCCTCTGTCCATATGGCTGTGCTACAATTCGTTTGTAAAGGGCATCAGGAGCAGGGCATCGCCACTTTTTGTACAGTATTTTTTTTAATAGGCATCCACCACATTTACTATCCCAAATAGAGAAAGTATTCAAACCTATTCTGAGCTTTAGACAAAGTCCATCTGCTTCATAAAAACCACAAAGCTGAGTGTCTTTAAAGATGAATGAAAAACTTCATCAACTTCTCCACTACCCTCCACTCCTTCCTTCCTCGGTGTTTTGTGCCAGGGACTAAAGTAATCAATGAGAATGTCATCCATGATGGACTGTATAGATGGGGCTTGGCTTCCCTGTGGCTTCCTGTCTAATGAGACTGTGAGAGCACTCAATAACATATCCTTGAAGAGGGGTGTGCAAGCAGCCTGGTGCTCTTGTGAGCCAAGGCAGACAAGAAAGGACAGGCCCAGCAAGACTAAGAAGAAAGTCCTCAAGTATTCCTCACCCTACTCTGGTGGCTTAAACACCCTAGCACCTGCACAGCCAGAAAATAACCTCATAGGCATCACCGCGGGAGGAACTGGGAATCATCATCCAGCTTCAGCATCCATCACCCAGGCCACGTTGCTGTCAGGTATGTCACTATGGGAATAACTGTTTCACTAAGTAGTCAGCATCCGATCCAAGATGAGAAGAAAAGACGTAGAAGAAAGTGGTTTCTCAATCATTGGCTTGGCTCTTCCTTGACATGAAGAACTCCTTGGAGTAACAGGATAATGGCTCTCTGTGACCCGCATGGGAAAGGACTTCTTAGAGAATCTTTCCTCAAAGAATGTGGGAAGAAAAGACAAGGCCGGATGAGTGATCACACAAAGGCAGCCGGCCAAGGATTTCTTATGTGATTTTCAATCCTACCTGCGCGGGAAGTCTCGGAAATACACAAGGTTTGACATCAACGGGACATAAAACAGCTTTAGAACTTGACACTGAACTAAACCCCAAGTGGTTGCCAAGGATATCAGAGTGACTTTAGTAACAAAGTCCCTTTATTCAGGCTCCATCCAAGTTATCTAAATAGGAACACGATGGTTGAGGCAGTTACACAAATAAAATAGCTGAGACAATATTATCAAGGTTTATGTTGGTGTTAACGCAGATGAAGTCAATTTATATACAGTAGCTAGGCTTTAACAGGAGAACTGAAAACATAAAATTACCTAATATACATTAACTTATTATATCTGTAAACAGCTCTATATAATAGGAATTTTATTTCATTCCATTTTATTTTATTTTATTTACAAATGCAGAACCTAGAAGTTCAAAGAGTTTTGTTTCCAAATCATTCAGCTAGCAGGTAATAGACTAGATATACACTCATATTAGTGAATTACAGGTCCTTTTCTTATTGAACATAAAGCTGTCTCCCTGAAGAGGTATTTAAGTCGTGGCTTTTCTCTGACAGAAGTTAGGATCTTGCTACAGAAATAAGAGCTATAACAGCATAAATCAGCATGCATTTGCTGTATATCCTTATGGCTATCAGAATATGAGATTCATAAGAATAATTATAGGATAGTCTCTGACCTTAAGTAAACTTTAAAATCAAAACCACAATGAAAAATCACCTCACGTGTGTTAGGATGTGTATCATCCAAAATAGAGGATAATAAATAAATGTCAATGAGGACAAAGATAAAAGAAATACTTATACACCACTGGGGGGAATATAAACGGGCGCAGCCACTATCTAATAAAAGAGTGATATACAAATTAACATACCTCTGCTATCCCCAGAAGCCACACGCACCAGTCACACCCACCAGCCAATCATAGGGAGTATGCAAATTAACCCAACCAAGATGGCTACAGCCACAGAGAGAGCAGGAGCGGGGCTTGGGTTGCCCCTGGCAATGGAGAAAGCCAAGCTTTCTATATATCTTAAGCCTCCACTTAAGGCAACAAAGTTTCAATGGCTATGCAAGCAGAAGGCATGGCTCCACTCCAGTTTACAAAGTTTCAATTGTAGAAGATAAATAAATAAATAAATCCCAGAAACCAGGGCCTCTGCTTGGGTTGCTGGGGGGACATGGTTGGCCTGCAAAACACCACAGACCCCAGGCCATCTCACACCCCAAGGGAACACCCACCCTGATCCAGGACACCCTTCAGGGCAATCCAGCTGGTCCCCACCCATGCAGCAAGCCTCTATCCTATCTAATAAAAGAGTAATATGCAAATTTACCAACACTCCAACACATAAGATGACTGCCTTCATGTAGTCAAAAGATGCTGCCCCACTGTGGACACAAGATGGCCACCACAGATGGCCAGCAGGGGAGTGCAGTTGGCAGGGACCAGGCCTGCAAGGGAGGGCAGTTGTGGGTGATCAGGCCAGCAGGGGAGGGCACTTAGGGGTGACCAGGCCAGCAGAAGAGGAAAGTTGGGGGTGACCAAGCCTGCAAGGAAGGGCAGTTGGGAGGACCAAAGCCTGCAGGGGAGGGCAGTTAGGGGTGCCAGGCTTATAGGATAGGGCAATTAGGGGCAAACAGGCTGGCAGGGGAATGTTTATGGGTTGATCAGGCTAGCAGGCAGAAGCGGTTAGGGACAATCAAGAAGGTAGGCAGGTAATCAGTTGGGAGCCAGCAGTCCTGGATTGTGAGAGGGATGTCTGACTGACTTTTAGGCCGGATCCTACCCGGATCCGGCCTAAATGGACAGTTGGATATCCATCAAGGTGTCCCATATTGGAGAGGGAGCAGGCTGGGCTGAAGGACAACCTCCCTCCCACTCCTGTCCCTTGCACAAATCTCATACACGGGGTCTCTAGTTCAGTCATTAAAAGGACACCCTGCCATTTGCAGCAATGAGGCTGAACCTTGAAGAGTTTATGCTAAGTGAAATAAATCAGACACAGAAAGACAAATACTGCATGACATCACTTGTAGGTGGAATTTACAAAAGTTGAACTCATAGAGCTAGAGAGTAGACTGGTGGTTTCTAGGGACAGAGTTTTGAGGTTGTGGGGGGGTGTTAGTCAAAGTTTCAATATGGAAATGAGTATGTTCTGCAGATCAAATGCACAGCATGGAGACTATAGGGAACACTCTGGTATTGTATACTTGAAATTTGTGAGGAGATTACAACTTCATTGTCCGCACCCCCCCCACACACACAAAAAAATGTGGTTACATGTGAGGTTATGGATGTGTTAATTAATCTTATTGTGGCAATTATTTCATAATATGTGTTTATCAAAACATTGCCTTAAATTTACACAGTGTTCCATGTCAAGTATATCTCAATGAAACTGAGGCACCAACCTGAACATGCACACATGCCTTCCCAAACTCCTCTGACTCCTTATTGGCAAAACAGGACCAGCATCTGGCGACAGGGGTGGTGGACACAGGCTACGCTCAGCATCATGGGTGTGTGACCAGAAGGCCCTGATCTCAGGACCCCACACTTGGGATTTGATGCTCTGTGACTGATGTCAGATACTTAACAATTTATCTTTAAATGGCGTTTTGGAGTGAAATCCTAGGGGACGAGGGAGCATGTGCTATGGTCAGAAGCTGGCCTCGCTTTCCTAAGACTTATCCTCAGCTGCCAATTGCCGGGGACCATGGGAACCAGCCTACCTCCCTGCTGCCTCTTCCCCTGTATAGTTCTGCCCTTGAACTTCAATCCAGGCAGGGAGCTGGGCAGGGACAGGATAAAGGTCAAGGAAGGGTGTGTATCCCATACTGTGCTTCTGGTCTGGGTGTGGGGGCTATTTTCTCCATCCCAGGTTGGCAGAGCCTTATTTTTTTTACTTTTTATATAGATATTTTTATTGATTTCAGAGAGGAAGGCAAAGGAGGGGAGGGGGGAGGGAGGGAAGGAGAGAAAGAAAGAGAGAGAGAGAGAGAGAGAGAGAGAGAGAGAGATCAATAAGGAGAGAGAATCATTGATCAGCACCCTCCTATACAACCCCTATTGGGAATTGAGCCCACAACCTGGGCCTGTGCCCTTGACTGGAATTGAACCTGGGATCCTTCATTGAGCAGGCCGACCCTATATCCACTGAGCCAAACCAGCTAGGGCTGGCAGAGCCATACTGTATTTAACAGGTGACTCAGCAAGGACAGGCCTCCTGCCCACCCTCATGCCCACCCCACCTTCATGCTCATCTCATGCAGAAATTGCAAGCGTTAGAGGTTCACTAGCCTGCCACGAGATGAGATGAGATGATTTGGTGTATCATCTATTGGCAAGGGACACCCCGAACCTGTGCTTTGTTCCTGAGTGGTGGAAAGCACCCTTGGGCCCCTGGGAGGTATTGCACTTGCTTGGTGAGTGTCCTGGTGATTGAGGGTCTGACATTAAATATCAAATAAACACCAATATATGTGACAGAAAACTCAGAAGTAAAGAAAAACTTTTAAAAATTAATGGTTTAAGCACCATACTTCCCACTGCATTTGGAAAGGAGACTCCACGTTTTCAACTTGCACTAGGCCTGGCAAGGTAGCCAGCTCTGGTTACTAGTCACTGATTGCTTAGAATATGCCAAGTAATGGTGTTGAAGGCTTTACATTTGTTAACAGCATTTAACCATTACAATAACTCTGTTGAAGAACTATTCTTAGCTAAATTTCAGGAATGAAGAAACATGCCAGATACTGTAAAATCACCCAGATAGTGAATAAACCCTCATCTTTGATCCATGGGACCCTGCAGTCCACATTTCTAAGAATTCAGCATTACAGTTTCTATCTTGGCCTCTGACCCACAGAGACCCCATGGCTCCACCACACCAGGATCTTCAATGCCATGGGCAGAAGAGCTAAACCAGGCCGACCACACAGAGCGGATTAAACGCTCCTGATGTTCACAGAGGTGGAGAGGGGGCAGATCTCTTGTCCATTGAAACACCTATACACAGAGCAGAGCCTCTGTAGTTTTTTCATTCAAGATGTGTATTATCTATGCATTTAATAAGGCAGTCATTCCACGTTGGCGAACCCCTTTGTAGTGGTGGTTGCTTTCTCTTAGAAAACCTGTATAGCAATCCTAAAATACGCATAGATGCATGAGCATTCTTCTTTGATTGAAATTTGAATGGGTATTCCATGTCCTTCCTAAGAACTGCACCATCGGAACCCACCCAGAAACAGATGCCACCACCATGTCTGAACACATTGGAAATGATGGAAAGCTCTAGAAAATCCCCAATGGGATCAGGCATCCTTGGGACCTCAGTGTCTCATGGTGTCTTCTTCCTTAGCCCACAAGTACGTCATACCCCCTCCACACCCAACCATTTCTGTCCCCCAATGACTAGGATGCTTGTGAACATCTGGCTTCTCATCTCAGTTATTGCCATTTCATTTATTCAGAGAAAATAAATGCAACCCACAGGCTTTCCCTCTCCACTTCTCTGTTCCCCAAATGCTCATTTCTGGAGGAACAGGCTTCGGTCTCTAAATGATTGCTCTGTGCTTGGCAGGTGAAGATTGCAGGGCCAGGTACGTTAATGATTTCTGAGGTAACACTGAGGTCTCAGAATCTGCTTGGCTGAACTAATGAGCATCCCAGCATGATCCTGAACCATTAAAGGGGGGTGGTGTTGCGAAGAGGGGGAAGAGAAATAAATTAGAGACCTCAGCCTATGGTAAGAATATCACTGGAGGCCTTTAATAGAGTCTGGAGAAGAAAATTAATCACCCATAATGATTGGGGTGTGTGCAAATATTTGATTTAATTCCCCTTATAATTTTTTTTTCTACAGAATGGCGCATGGCATCAGAGAGCGTTGAGAAGCACACCTGAAATTTGTTTAATTACAGGAGGAGCCACGTGTGGAAGGGACAGCAATTGCAGGAATGTGTGCTTGGGAAAGGCATTATTTTTCCAATGCACTTGTGGTATTTGGGGCTGAAATTCTATAAAATTCTGCTGGGAAGAATGTCCCTGGGAATGCATGCTCTTAAGTACTGGAGATGCTCAGTTATCAGTTGGCAAATTAAAATATATTTCTATAAGCACTGACCTAATGTCGAATTTTTTGTAAGAAAGGACAATTAGAACATATAATTATATGGTCACTGTGGGTCTGATATGGGATGGAAATCATCTGAGTAAGAAATACGTTATATACTGAATAATAAAGCTAATAGAAAAAAATGAGCATTTTTCAAAGAAATCAGTTATTTTTCCATCTGTAAGATTTAACAAAGGAAGAAGATTTCAGAAAAACAAACACTATATATATGAACCACAAAAAATATGAACAAATAAAAACTGTATCACTATTTATGAGATGTCATGAGCTAAAGAAATCATTCTTCAGTGTTACATTTCTTTCTCACCCTTTATCAAATTAGTTAATTTTCTTTTCCCTCAGTGGTCACATACTTAACCCGAGCCCCTATTTTCCAGTACTGCGAATGAAAAATTAATTAAGATTAATGGTTAAAAATCTACAGGTGTTAATTTGCGAAAGGTCCTAATGCAGAATAACAGATGGGAAATTATGCAGGGAGCTACTCCCAGAATAACTCACTGAGCAAGGATCCTGGTGCCTCTTCAGTTGTGCACAGCATTTCAGCAAAGATCAGTGCCATGGAATTCTCCTGCAAAGAAAAGGCACCCAAATAAGTTGTGTCAAATCAAGGAAAGATAATGACTTAAAAGACAAGAAAGGAGATGGGTGGGATGTGGAGAGGGACACGCTCCCTTCTGGGAGGCACTTTATCAGATGCAGATTCGCCATCATGGACACTGGATATCTCTTCTGCTATCAGCTGCTGACGGGTACCGAACCACATCAGAGGGCAGCGATGATTCCATGTGAAATGCTCCTTCAGAAGCTGGGATCCAGAAGGTACTATCAGCCCCTGTGCTCACTCTGACAAAAACTGGTGAACAAGAGAGGGATGGAACCCAGAGAGAGCACCCACCAAAAGCTGTGCCAGCGTATCAATAAGGACACGGACCAGAGCTCAGGGGACAGAATGTCTGAGCAGTCCTCTTTCACCAAATGACTTCTCCCAAAGACAGTTGGATAAAATAGAATGCGCCTCGCCTGGCAAGCATGGCTCAAGGGATGAGCATCAACCCATGATCAGGAGGTAATTGTTCAATTCCCGGTCAGGGCATATGCCCAGATTGTGGGCGTATAGGAGGTAGCTGATCAACGATTTTCTCTTATTATTGATGTTTGTAACTCTCTCTTCCTTTTGCTTCCTCTCTGAAGTCATTAAAAATAAAAATTAAAAATAAAACAGAATAAAAAATATACTGCACCTAAAAGCTGATCCATCTTGATATCAAGTAAACTGATGCCAACTCACTTAAAGATCAATCTCCTTTAATTGCTTTATTTGTCTTAAATTTACATTGCATGGCATTTTGCTACATATGTATACCTCTGGCCTAAGAAGGTACTATTTTTTTTCCAGTTAACCCGAACTTAAAAATTACCTGGGCTGCTTGGTACAATACAGATCCCTGGATGACTTCCCAGAGATTCAGATGCAATCTGCATCAACTTCAAATATGTATTTTTAACATGCAATTCAGGGGATTCCTTTGACTACACAAATTGGGACATACTTCTGCTAAGTACTGGGAAACAGACACATAAGTTTGGATCCAGCCCTTGGAAGATCCCACTAAATTTGGAGAGCTAGACATATACATGATGCTCACTAAATTATATCTGGAGCTAGGATAGAAGTTTTGGGGTACAGAGAGTAACAAAGGATATGAGACTAGTCCATTTTGCCAGAGCAGAGGGGGCAGGAGGCAGAACTTACACAGAGAAAATGATAATTTAATTTGTGATCCTTTAACCTTCTCTTTTCTTCTTAGATTCGCGATTTGATCCTTCTTCTGAACATTTTGAGTGCATTTTTCTTTTATGTTCTGTTTACCTAATGAACTGCATGTCATTAAGAAATTACCAATTATGTGGCTTTTGTATATACTTGTTTTTATGAATGTTTATATGTTACATATGTTTTTTATTTTATAGCTCTACTTAATGAAATCAGTATGTATCTAACCCATTACCATTCATGGAATAATGTTTGAGGGTGAAAAAGTAAAGATGTGCCCATTTGCTATATTGTGCATTTGAATGCCATATTTTTGTCCAAAACCAAAAACTCATATTTTCTAGGTTATTTTCATTTGCAGGTCTTTAAGCACTAGAAGGAATTGCATTTCTTTGGCCATCTGTGTTCTTTATTTTGTATTATATATTCGTAACTATTGGACTTTTTGAAATAGGAAAAATATAAGATTTTCTTATTTAATTTGAGAATCTATAGAATATCTACATACACAAATGTCATGCATTTCTGCACACACAAATGCATGACATTGGTGTCTGCAGAAATAAACATTGTGTTCCACTTGTATTATAAGAAAATATTACAACAGCCTAATAAAATAGAAACTTTCCTTATCAATCCTTTGGCTTTTATGTTCCTGTGTTGGACAACCATGCAGGGTCCACAGTAACGGTGCTATTAACTCTACATCGGTCTGCGGACCCACTCTGATTTTTTAGCCTGTCAGCTTATGCTTTGACCTCTACCAATATGACCTTTTAACACTCCCATAGTCTCATCACAGGTGAGTGTAGACATCTATAAGATTAGGTTCAGGAAGTGGAGTCTTAGAGAGAAAAGGCTTTACAGTCTGAAAGCGGATGCAAAGAGCAAAAGCAGCCCTGGAACCAGACAGGTTGGGGGACTCACTTTATCAAAAACAGAGTAAAGAGTCCTGAAAGGAAGGACAAACAATAAAGCGGTGATGAGATACTACTGTTTATAATGATAATGTCAGGATTTATGATTATCACTTAAAAATTGATGACACTTTTAGTATATTGGAACTCTGTACTAAAATACAGTGGTACCTTGAGATACGAGTGCCCTAACATATGAGATTTTTAAGATATGAGCCAATGAGCGAGCGATTTTTGCTTTGACATATGAGCAACATTTGAGATAGGAGTAATCGCGCAGATCAGCCGGCTGCACACGACCCACCAGTTTACCGCGACTCGAGCATCTCATAGTTTCCCACGCCTCAAGGTTATGGAACGAATTAAACTCGTATCTCGAGGTACCCCTGTATATTGGAACTCTGTACTAAAGTAATTGCTCTCAGCTCATCTCCTGGAAAAACCATGGAAGTTTGGAGAAGGAAAGAAGCTGAAAGCGTACCTTGGGTAGTCCTCTCCTGGTAAAATCTGAAATAAGCATGATTCTGAAGGATGGGATAGTGGACGAGGGTGACACAGAAAGGTAGATGCAGACCCAGGGTTGGCATCCAAGATTTCTGATTCCCAAGATATTGTCACTGCTACCCCTTCAGATTTCCTTGTTCCTGCCATCCATACATAAAAATATCCAATATTACTTAGTAACTATTATTTAGTTAAAAAAAAAAGTTGAGTAAGGTGCCATCTCAATTTGATTGTTTTGACTCTCCCCAAATGTGTCACCTCTACAAGCAAATGTCACCAGGTAGTGGAAAATGTCACGCTGCTAGCTAAGTGACTGAGTAATCGTTGCCCAGAACAAGTTGCACCCTTTGCTGAAACGCTTTAGTGGTCTACCATGTAGATGACTTTTGCAAGGAATGCTAATGTAATATATATATATATATATATTGAAGGCCATTCGTTTCTAGAGTATCAATTCATTCTCTCTTTCGCACAAACGTTAAGCCATCTTCCATAATCCAGACACTTCATAAGTAAGCAACTAATTTGGCTACAGGGGATTTAGTCAACTTTCTGTTTATGTCATCTAGAGAGAACCCCCGTTACCAGCGCCTCCCCAGAAGGACCATCTGGCACCTCTCTTTCCAAGTCTCCGTGTAGAAGGGCAATTACCTACTTCCTGTTCACAAAAGTGGCCAAACCGAATGCAGAGACTTTCCCAACCTCCAGGGGACTTTCCGGGAAAGAACTGCCACTCATAACTCAGGCTGGCTTAGGAAGCTGACCTCACCTTCCATCAGCGAGAGCTTCCAGTCATCGGTGCAATGAAGTGTGACAACAGCTTTAATAGCATGTGAAACGTATTTTATTATGGGGTCATTAATTTGTCCTGCTGACTGGGTGATGTTCTCCATATGCTCCATGGGAAAGTGCCCTTCAGCTCCCACATCTTTCCCGATGAGCGTTCCTGCTTTTATAGGACGGGGGGTCTAATGGGCACACCCCTTTCCCTGCTCTGTCCTTGGCAGAGGCCAGCATCATTCCCTTGTTTGGTTTATGCGTGGAAGAATGGAATGCCATGGAATTATATCCTTATCCCTCAGTTGTGTCTTTTCATTTGCCACCCAGAGATAGCTGCCGAGCGTTGGCTTTCCAGAGCCTCGTAATGAATTTAAGAGCCTTATTATCAAGAGAACCATTTTTCGAATATATAAATAAAATAGAAAAGGCTTCATTAATTTTATAAAAGGGTCTGTGAGAATATGCGTGGGTTAAAAAGGCACATGGCTATATAAATTGCTATTTATTACCCATATCAGACAAATAAAATGTGCATACAGTATATGGTGACCTAATTAAAAAAAAAAAATAACAACCAAACCTCTTTGTAAAACATTATATACTGTGTATATTAATATATAAATAGGTTATTTCAGTAAATATTGAGACCCAAAAGACTTTTAATCATAGATTTCACAATATTCTAATCTTATACCTTATTTATTCAACCAAATATTAATAAAGAACATATAATGTTCAAGGGTTTCCACTAGATAGAGAGTGAAAATTTTGTGCGGTTTGTATTTTTTGGTAGCTCCCTGTCTGGCATAGTGAACCTTAATGAATACATGATGACTAAATGCACATTATAGAGAGGTAAAATAAATGTATGTATCATTCTCTAATTATTTGTGTAAGTGCTATAACACAAGCATTTGCAGAGAGGCATGTAGTATTCATTGGATGGAGAATGAGCCTTCCTGGGAGGAAAATTTTGTGAGAATTCTTAAGAGTAGTAAAACTTTTAAAAGGAAGAAAAGGTAGTACATGGAGATGATAATGACAGCTCTTTGTGAAATAAAGAGGTGACCAGGGTGTTTTCCAAGTTTAATTTCTTGGTTCTAATGATTCTACTATAGTTCTGTAAGATGCCAACATTGGGGGAGGCTGGATGAGTGACATGTGGAATATAGAATATTTGGGGGTGTTTTCTATAAGTTTAAAAATAACTCCAAATATTCGATCTAATAAAAGAGTAATATGCAAATTAACCACCACTCTGCTATTCCCACAAGTCACGCCCACCACAAATCAAGAGCAAGAATGCAAATTAACCCCCAACCAAGATGGCTGCAGCCACAAATTGAGTAGGACAGAAGCTTGGGTTTCCCTGGCAATGGAGGAAGCCAATCTTTCCACACACCCTGGCAGGCCCAGGCCTCCATTCAAGGCCACAAAGTTTTAATTATAAAAGATAAATACATCCCAACAAAAATGGCAACAGCTATGGAGCTGAAGAGAGCAGGAGGCTTGAGTTGCCCCCAGCGATGGAGAAAACCAAGCTTCTGCAGCCCTGGCCTGTCTTGGCTTGTACTTCAAGCTACAAAGTTACAGTTGTAGAAGATAAATAAATCCCAGAATCCGGGGCCTCCACTTGGGTCTCCAGGAGGCATGGCCATCCTGCAAACCACCAAAGGCCCCTCGCCCAAGCCACCCCATGCCCCAAGGGAACCCTAGCCTGATACCCTTCAGGGTAAACCAGCTGGCCCCCAATTGTGCACCAGGCCTCTATCCTATCTAATAAAAGAGTACTATGCAGATTGACTATCACTCCAACACCCAAGATGGCTGCCTGCATGTGGTCAAAAGATCCTGCCCCCACGTGGACACAAGATGGCCACCACAAGATAGCCACCAGGAAAGGGTAGTTGTGAGGGTCCAGGCCTGCAAGGGAGGGCAGTTGTGGGCATTCAGGCCAGCAGGGCATGGGAGTTAGGGGTGACCAGACTGGCAGAAGAGGGAAGTTGGGAATGACTGGGCCTGAAGGAAGGGCAGTTGGGGGAGACCAGGCCTGCAGGGAGAACAGTAAGGGGTGACTAGGCCTTCAGGGGAGGGAAGCTAGGAGCAAACAGGCTGGCAGGAGAGCAGTTAGGCATCAATCAGGCTGGCAGTAGAGTGGTTAGGGGGTTATCAGGTTGGCAGTCAGAAGAGGTTAGGGGCAATTAGGAAGGCAGGCAGGTAGGCAGGCGAGTGATTGGGAGCCAGTAGTCCTGGATTGTGAGAGGGATGTCTGACAGCCCGTTTAGACCTGATCCCACTGGGAAATCCCTAGAGGGGTCCCAGATTTGGAGAGGGTGCAGGCTGGGCTGAGGGACCCTCCCACCCCCCCGCACGAATTTCATGCACTGGACCTTTAGTATGTTTAATAAAAATTGATAAGATGTGATTTTACATTATTCGTCATGGTAGACACAATCCTAAAATGGCCCCCAAGATTTTTCACCCTTTGTGGTACAAGATTTGCATTACCCATGGGACTCTAAATATGATGGATTTTATAAAGTAATAATATAATATTTTGCAGTTTACAACAAAATCCAGCCAACCATCTGATTATGCTACTCTTCAAAAGTTTTAGCATATTCTGTAATTTTGTTTAACACTCAAAAGTATGAATGGACAATAAGAATAGCAAGGTTTTTGAAAAAAAGCTCTAGCAAGAAATCAGAAGTTAATACAAAGAAACAGAATTGTATGTAGAGACAATGTGGAGAACAGAAGAAAACTTTCATATACTATCATTGATACTCTTTGAGAGAAAATAAACATATCTCATTTATACCATGATAATGAAATACTATTAAAATCAGAAAATAAGAAATAGTTCGTATGAAGTAAAAACATGTTAACATTTTTAAAAGTAAAAGATTTGGTAGGTAAATAACTACATTCTTTGGCTTTCCTGAGATCCTGACAGGTGGATGTTATGAGTGAAAAAGATAAGACAATTATTGGTTGATCTAGACATACAATGGTTCTCAACCTTTTTAATGCCACGACCCTTTAATACAGTTCCTCATGTTGTGATGACCTCCAACCATAAAATTATTTTCTTTGCTATTTCATAACTATAATTCTGCTACTGTTAATGAATCGTAATGTAAATATCTGGGTTTTCCAATGGTCTTAGGCTCTACAGCAGCAGTTTTCAACTTGTGGGTTGTAACCCACAGGTTGAGAACTGCTAGCAGGATTGTCTGCTAGCTCAAGAATGAAACAATTGCATACTCATGTAGTCATCATATTGATTAATAATTAATTACTTATGTGTAGAGGAAGTGAGATAGATGGGAAGTTTGAAGAGAGCTAAAAACCATGTACCATTATAAGGTACAAATTGATAATGTCTAAATAATTAGATCAAGAAATAGTGTCATAAACATATTACTTAGAAATTGTTTTTGAAATACTAGAGTAAAAGTGAAAGTTAAAAGTGAAGAAATTATTACCTCTGGGTAGTGGGACTAAGGACTGGCAGAAATGAAGTAGATAATTGCTGTTTTTTTTATTTCTAGATAATGAGGATTTGGGGGGTTATGCTTTTACAAACCAAGAGAATAACAAAATTTTAAAAATAGCGAAAGTAAACAAGTAAATGCCATGTATTTCCATGTGTACTTTCTAAAATAAAAGCCAACTAATAGATCCTGGGCATGGGATCCTGGAGTTTTTATCTGATCTATCAGTTTTTCGCTCTTATTGTTAATTGTACATGTCAACAGATGTCATGGTAGCTCACACTTGCACTCCAGCACAGTGTGTACTTTAGTAGAAATAGCAAGATCTTTGCTCAGTTTCATCTATTCCACATGACATGTGGCTGAGAAGAGTCTGGTGAGCAACAATCTTTTGCCCGCAGTCCTCCTCCACCAAATACAACCAATGATACCTGTCTCTTTAATTTGTAGTTAAATCAAAAGCATGCATATGAGCATAACCAATGAACACAAGACACTGGGGGGTTAGGGTATGCATGGGAGTTGGGGGGGGGGGGCAATGGGAATATATGTATACATGTAATACATTAATAAAAAAAATTTAAAAAAGCAATTCCATGTAAAAAGTGCCTAAGAGTGACTAGTTCTTCATTGGTATTCTGCAAATCAAATAAGATTCATCAAACAAAACCTTCCATCTGCAACTCATGCATTTCTTTCACCACCTTGACCTTGGAAGCTTTACCCTTTTGTTAGGGGCTGGAATTACAAAGGCCTAAATCAATTATTTGTCAATTCACTCTGTTGCCAGATCAATGAAATAGGTTTCCTGCTTATTTATATTGGTTTTTAAATGTCAAATTCCTGATTTGGTTGATTTTTCTATTTTTCATTGCATTCAATGTCTACTGCAGCAGAATCACCTGGTCAAGTTCATGTATGTGTGCGAAGCTCAGCCAGCCGGTATAAACTATTCTGTAGTCATTTTGCCTCGGCATCCACAGTTCAACTCATAAACATGTGATAAGCACGCTTTCCACTTTATCTCATAAAATAAACATCTTTTCTATAAAATGCCTTCTAGAATGTCAGGATTATTTTCACTAAGAATTATCCTCATACTGTATATTTCTGGATTAGGCATTCACTTATTAGATGCTGCTTTTAAGTTTATTTTTCTTCAAGAATTGCATTTCTCTGAATGAACAGATTCTTTTGGGAAGATGCTTGGTGACTCATTAATAACCATGTTTTCCCCTGAACTCATGTGGCAATTTCATCTATTGTTATGGTCCTAATTATGTACCCCCAAATTCATGTGTTGAAGCTTTAACCTCCAATGTCATAATAATTGAAGATGGGGCCTTTAAGTGGGTATGATTAAGGTTAAATGCTGTCAAAAAACTAGTATCTTAATATGATAAGACTGGTGTTCTCATAAGAAGAAGAGATATGAGATCTCTCTCGTGTTGCCTGAACTTACTATAGTGGTACCTTGAGATACGAGTGCCCTACCATATAAGATTTTTTGAGATATGAGCCATTGAGCGAGCAATTTTTGCTTTGAAATATGAGCAACATTTGAGATAGGAGTAATCGCACGGATTGGCCAGCTGCACACGACCCATCAGTTTACCACGACTCGAGCATCTCATAGTTTCCCAGGCCTCAAGGTTACGAACGAATTAAACTCATATCTCAAGGTACCACTGTAATTCACTTATCTCACCATGAGATAGTAAACTCCTCTAATGTTGGGACAGCACTTTTTCTATGGCATCTCAAATGTTTACCTTGTCCTTGATACACAGGCCCTTGGTAAATACTTTTTAATGCGTTGATTGAATATGGTAGCCAGCTCTTCGTTTGGAGAGTTTTATTTTGCTGGACCACATTGAATCTTGGACAGATTGCTCTAGGCACAGTTCAGCTCCTTCTTTTCCTGTGTTCCTCAGTACTCCTTCACTTATTGAGACAGACACCATCATTTATACAGAGACCAAGCACCAAATGCACACTGACTTAATTAGTAAAAGTTACAAACTTTGTAAATCAGGACAGAACTAGATTCATCAAATATTGAATGATGTCAACTGGCCTATATCTTTATGCCTTTCTGTTGGATTTATTCTCTAGTGGGCATTTATGGTGAAGTGGCTATTGGCAGCTCCCTATATGTTTCACTAAATTAGAAAGTGTCAGTCAGAAAATAATGATAAATAAATAAATACCTATTCCAAGCATTTAAGACACAATAACTCATTTAATCTTGCAAATACTTATAAAGTCGGCACTACTTTCTCCCACATTTTGCTGATCAGAAACTGATGCACAAAAAGGTTAAGGAACTTCCCTATAATAGCACATGTGTTGGAAACAGACAATCCAGAGTCTGTGCTCATAACAGCTAGTCAGTGCTCCTTTTTTCTCATTCTTCTACACATCACTTTCTCAACTTTTCCAATGAAAAATTGAATCTTATTTGTCTAGTTCCCGGCACATGGCAATTGCTGAGCAATCACTCAGGTTAAGGTGGAGAGCAGTAGCTGGCATGCAGTGATGGGCCAGAAAGAAGTAGAATAGCATCCTGGGAACCAGAGAAGACGAAGTCCTCCTTACAACACATAGATAGTAAAAGAGGGAGTTTCTAAAGTAAATCTAGGGTCCATTATTTAAAACAAACAGGAATAAACGCAGTAGAGAAAATAATAGTTTTCTACTGCTTCTTCTATGGCACTTCACCACTTTCCCCAAAGAAGAAAACATAATCAGGGGAAAAAGAAAAGCAATTTCAATTATATTCTGCCGATATGGCATCTCCCAGTAGGAAAAAAAAAGACATTTTCATCAAACATGAGAAATTTACAGATTATATTTGGAACAGAATAGCACATTACATATCATTGCCTATCAGAATCTAGGCATATTCTTTAAAAAATAGAAAAAAAATATATATATATTTGCTTTCTTTGGCTAACTTATCTGGTTCTTCCAAACAACTGAGAAACACATATGTAGTTAATGCAAATTCAACATTTATAAAATAAAAACAAATGCTAACCATTGCTATCGAGAAAATGTGCATTTATATATAAATGCATACATATAAAATAAGTAAATACTTTGTTAATAAAGGATACTACTAAAGGATTGGGCTCTCTAACCCCATCTCATTCTGAAAAGGCTGAATCTATACCATCTTCCACAAGAAAGCACTAGCCTTTTTTTTTCTTTTTAGTTTTGAATCTCATAAAAATATTTGGGTAGTGAATTACTTTAAAGTAAACACCTAATGATAATAATTCCCTGCATTTCAATACAGATGCTTTTAACTTTTCTAAGTACATTCACATATACCTCATAAAACAACTAGTTTAAAAAGGGATTAGCAGAATATAAGATTTCTAGAACTGTGATTTAATAATCAAAACAAAAGCATTTCAATGCTTGGCTGAGGATAGATACGTTGTGGGAGAAAAATGCTTTGAAAGGCGCATAACAAGTACTATGTGAGGCAGATGTCAGTGATTATTAAAAGCCGAACTAACTCAACAAGTGACCGAATTTGGTTAACAGGAAGTCAAAACTCAAAGGCCAGAGGTCAAGAAGAAAGTCTCTCAGATCAGAAAGTACAAGAATTAGTTGAGTCCCAGAAGATAACCCTTTTATTTTCCATCCTAGGAGGCATCATCACTTGAGGTGGTTCATATCTGATTTTCTTTTTTTTTAAAAATATATTTTATTGATTTTTCACAGAGAGGAAGGGAGAGGGATAGAAAGTCAGAAACATCGATGAGAGAGACATTGATCAGCTGCCTCCTGCACACCCCACACTGGAGATGTGCCTGCAAGCAAGGTACATGCCCCTGACCAGAATCAAACTCGGGACCCTTCAGTCCGCAGGCCAATGCTCTATCTACTGAGCCAAACCGGTCTCGGCTTATCTGATTTTCTTAAATTCAGCAGTGGTTGATTATGGGATTTGTAGTGAACGAGAGCTCAAGATCAAGGTTGTGTCTTACACATTAGAGTTTTTTTATGAGTCACTCTATTTTATTTTTAAATGAAAGAGAAGGTTTTACTTTTGAGAAGATGTGGCAGACACACTATTCTCTAATTTTTCCTGCTAAGGCTACAACTAAAAAGCCTGAACATGATCTAGAATGCAAGCATAAGAAAACTCTGAAAGGTAGAGAGGGGGAAGCAGACCAGGTAAAGCCCTCAAGACCCAAGGAAGGACATGATGTCGAGTTCTATTTCTGCTTTATATTTCCCAGGCTTGGAGCTGAAAGACTGAAATCCTGGAAATATTAATGAGTCGTGACAAAAAAAAAGTCCCCTAAAAGTCTGTGTTCTGTAACCAAAGAACCAGGAAAGTCTAGCAAGGGGGAGGAATCTTAGCTGATAACCACACTATACTTTAGCCAAATACCACAGAAAAACCTCTAGTCCAGTGGTTCTCAACCTGTGGGTCGCAACCCCTTTGGGGGTCAAATGACCCTTTCACAGGGTCACCTAAGACCATCAGAAAATGCATATATTTACATCACGATGCATAACAGTAGCAAAATTTCATGGTTGGGGGTCACCACCACATGAGGAAATGTATGCAAGGGTCACGGCCTTAGGAAGGTTGAGAACCACTGCTCTAGTCCTCTCACCAGTCAGTCATATCAGCAAAGTGCAAATGTCCACCCTCATGAGTTTTAACATGGTCCTTCAATCTCTCTGACTAAGTGGTATCTTATCAGAAAAGGCCAAATAAGGAACCATGACTTTCACACCCACCAGCCTGTGATGAGTCCACACTCTGGTAAGAGTCAGTGTAAAGCACATGGATAGCCTGGATGTTCACCTGACTTGAGAGTGAAGAGTCTTCTCACCCTCTTCTTTGGAGTGGTGTTCAGAGGAGGCCCAGTGAAGAATCGGGATTTTCACCACCAGCCAGGAGTAATGAGCCACCCACTTATGGTGTCAGTGAAGGTCACGTGGGGAACAGCACTGGACACTCCAAGCCTCTCAGCCAGGGAGTTAACATCAGAGATATAGAGGGTTCCAGGACTCCCAGCCCTACCCAATATAACAAAAGGGGGAACATTCAAATCTCACCTGCATTTGGCCATAAAGAAAAAATGCCTCCCTCTCCTGGAGAATGCTGTTGGGGAAAGCCAGCTAAAGCAGAATGTTTAAATAAGACCCGATATTTCAAAAGATAATACAAAAATGTCTAAACTTCAATAGAAAATCACTACTCATATGAAGAACCAGGAGCAGCTCAAATTGAAGGGAGAAAAACAATCAACAAATAACAAAAATGAAGTGACAGAGATTTAGAATTTTCAAAAAAAAAAAGTTTCAAAGCAGTTATCATGAAAATGTTTAAATGAGTAATTATAAACATATTTGAAATACATTTTATAAAGTAGAAAGTATCAGCAAAGGAAGATAATAGATGAAGAACCAATAAACGTTTTAGAACTAAAAAGTAAAATAATAGAAATATTTTTAAATTGTATTTTGCATTGGTTTTACATGTACAACTTGGTGGTTAGACAATCATATATTTTAGTTATATAGTGTTCTCCTCAATCTTTCAAGTATCTAACTGGCATTATACGTAAGTATTATAATATTACTAAACTGTATATCCTATGCTTTACTTCCTTTTCTGTGATTATTTTAAAGCTATCAAATAATCTTAGTTCCTTCACCTCTTTCACCCAATGTTCCTAATCTTCCTCCCCTCTGCCAAAAGCCATCCTCTCCATCTGTATCTATGAATCTGTTTCAATTTTGTTTGCTCATGAGGGAAAATACTAAAAAATAATGACTAAAATCTTTCCAAATTTAGCAAATGAAATACTTTTACAGGTTCAAAAAACCTGAGTGAGTCTAAAGCAGAAAATGTTGAAGATCTAAACAAATACACACACACACACATACACACACACACACACACACACACACACACACACACCATGCTCAGGATCCAAATACTCAGGATAGTAAAGATGTCAAATCTCCCTGAGGTTTTATACAGGATTATTATAATTTTTATCAAAATCTAAGTAATATTTGTAAAACATATTTTTACTGATTTCAGAGAGAAAGGGAGAGCGAGAGCGAGATATAAACATCAGTGATTAAAGAGAATCATTGGCCAGCTGTCTCCTGCACAACTCCTATTGGGGATTGAGCACACAACTTGGGTATGCATCCTGTGTAGAATCAAACCTTGACCTCCTGGTTCATAGGTTGATACTGAACCACTGAGCCATGCTGGTCAGTCTCTAAGTAATATTTTATACATGCACTCAATAAGAATAGACAAAGTATTATAGTTAAATACTTTCTTAAAGAATAAAAAGTTGTGAGAATAACCAAGATGACGGCATAGGTAAACACCTGTACTTGCCACCTCCCATAATCACATAAAAATTACAAGTAAAATACAAAACAAACCATCCTCCAGATCCACAGGAGAGCTGACTGAATAGAAGTCCTAAAACTAGAGAAGTAAAGAAGAAAGCACACTGAGACTGGTAGGAGGTGTGGAGGCACACAATGGGCTGGTCCAGCACTCCCATGAGCCATTTTTTAATTGGGAGGGAGATTGTCTCTGTGGAGGCTACCCAGAGGAGCAAGGATCCAAACCCATACTTTACCCCCAGCCCAGAGTCCTAGAGCTGGGAAAAGAAGTCCCTGTAACTACAGGCTGTAAAAACCAGCACAATTAGAGCTGAGTAATAAGAGGTTGTTGGAGACCCAGTTGCTCCTCTTAAAAG
This sequence comes from Lasiurus borealis, assembly GCA_004026805.1. Taxonomy (NCBI): domain Eukaryota; kingdom Metazoa; phylum Chordata; class Mammalia; order Chiroptera; family Vespertilionidae; genus Lasiurus; species Lasiurus borealis. Next base: position 11,053 of record PVJN01014554.1, on the reverse strand, counting down.
GAGGGCACTATGAAGTGAACTTACAAGGTCCTGATTCCTCGGAGCTCCAGTACCAGGGCAACACTCCCAGAGACACATTTGTCTGGCATTGAAGCAGGAACTTGGGGGTGGCTTTCTCCCAGACAGAGGTACTCACAGGAAGCCATTTCTATTTGCTCCACCTTTGTGGTTCCCTAAGACCCTGCCTCATCCAATTAACAACCCTACCCAAGCTTCCTGCAGCAGATTTTTCATATAAATGGCCTCTCCTTGAAAATCTCAAACAAGCTACAGCTGATTCAGAGAACTCCAAACCAATCAATAAAAGGCCCAAGACCTGGGGCCAGAACCTGCCAGCCTTGGTTCATAGCCAGGCTTCCTCTGGGCACTTTCAAACCCACCAGAAAGAGGAGGAATTTGCAGATCTTTCTGTAGCTCCTGCTGGGTGGCTCCAGGTAGTGGTTGACTTTGTACCTCCTGGAAGACTTAAGAGCCAGTGTATCCAGTCGTCAGTGTTAAACCATCCCAGATTACAACTCTTCACATCCACAACACACTCAAGGGGCAGACTCAGTGGGCACCAAAGCCTCACTAAAGCAAATTCTGCTCTATGGGATATTTCCTACAGACAGAGAATCTCTCCCTATAGGTGCAGCTAGTCCTCACAGCAAATTGGCCAGGAGGCCAATTTGACTCAGTGATACCAACAGCAATCAAGTCTCAACTATAACAATATTGTGTTCACAGCCCATAAAGGGGTGCACCTAGAGGGCCCAGTTCAGGTGATCTGGGATGCTGAGCCATTGTACCATATAGGACACCTATAAAAGGCCAGTCTGCTAACTCAAGGAGACATAGCAACTTTACCCAATATATATATATATAGTAACAAGCACAGGGAAGCAGCAAAAATGCAGAGACAAAGAAACATGTCACAAATAAAAGAAATGAAAGAAAGCAACCTAGTGGTTATAAAGTTCAATACCACAGTTATAAGGTTAGCCAAGAATCTTCTAGAAACCTACAAGGGATTTAGTGAGACTTTCAAAGATCTTAGTGAGAATTCCAAATACATGGAAAAAGACCAGTCAGAAATTAAGCATACATTGACTGAAATAAAGAATAATATATAGCATTCAACAGCAGAGTTGAGGATTCTGAGAATCAAATCAACAATTTGAAAAATGAGGAAGAAAAAAAAACACCTAACCAGAAGAGCAAAAAGAAATGAATCCAAAAATATGAAGATAGTGTAAGGAGCCTCTGGGACAACTTCTAGGGTACCAACAATCAAATTATAAGTGTGCCAGAAGAGGAAAGAGATCAAGACTTTGAAAACCTATTTTAAGACATAATGTTAGAAAACTTTTCCTACCTGGGGAAAGAACTAGACTTACAAGTCCAGGAAGCACAGAGTCCCAAACAAGAGGAACCCAAAAAGGACCACACCAAGACACATCATAATTAAAATGTCAAGAGCTAAAGATAAAGAGAGAATCTTAAAAGCAGCAAGAGAAAAGCAGTTAGTCACCTACCAAGGAGTACCCATAATTATCAGCTGCTTTCTCAACAGAAACTATGCAGGCCATAAGGAAGTGAAAAGAAATATCCAAAATGATGAATAGCAAGGACCTACAACCAAGATTACTCTACCCAGCAAATCAGTCATGTAGAATAAAAGGGCAGATGAAGTGCTTCACAGACAAGAAAAAGCTAAAGGAGTTCATCACCACCAAACCAGTATTTCTGAAATACTGAAGGTTATTCTTCAAGAAGAAAAATAAACAGATAAAAATATAAAGAAGAAAATGGCAACAGATACATATTTATCAACATTTGAATCTAAAAATCAAAATAATCAAATAAAAAATTTAATGAACAGAATAAACTGGTGAATAAAATAGAATCAGGAACATGGAAATAGAACAGACTGACCATTCTCAGAGATAAGGGGGTGTGTGGGAGTGGGAAGAGATTTAACAAAGATCTTATAAGCATACATGCATTACCTATGACATAGACAATACAGTGGAAAAGGCCTGCGGTCAGGGAGAGAACCAGGTGGAGGAAGGCAATGGGGTATAAAATAGGGACATCTCTAATAATCTCAACAATAAAGATTTTTTAAAAAAGAATAAGAAATTGGAAAGAAATAATTTACCCAAATTCAAGTCTACCAGTCTACCGTACAGCTACAGTAATAAAGACTGTGGTATCAGAAAAAAAAAGTATATATATATACACATCAAAGGGAGAGAATAGAACACACAGAAATTGACCTATACAAACTGCACAAATAATTTTTGACAAAGATACAAAAGTAACCAAATGATGCTAAAAGATGTTCATAATCAAACAAAAATTTATACAAAAGAATATTTTGCACTACAAAAGTCCATGTTAGGAATATAAAATTATAAAATAAACACTGGGAGAAAATGTTGGCAAATCATAAGTCCTGCAAAGGACTAATATCTAGAACATATACAGAACCATCAAAATTAAACAATTAAAATATAAAACCAATTAGAAAATAGGAAAAGTAAATGAAAAGATATCTCAGTCAAGAGGATGTAAAGATGGTAAATAAGCACATCAAAAGATGTTCAACAACACAAGCCATTAGGGAAATGCAAATTAAAACGAGGTTTCAATACATAGCTATTAAATTAACTGGAGGGAAAAAGTAACAACACAAGACTATGGTGAGTTTACAAAGAAATTCATCACTTGTGTACTGCTGGTGGGAATGGAAATGTTACAGCCATTCTGGCAGTTCTTTGAAAAACTAAACACAAACTAAAATACAACCCAACAGTTGTACACTTGGGCATTTATGAAAAATTACGTTCTTACAAAAACTTGTACACAGATGTTTATGCAAAACTTATTCATATTTCCCAAAACGTGGAAATAAGCTAGATGTCCTACAAGGATGGACAATAAAACTGTGCTACATTCATAACCTAGAGTACTTCTTAATAATAAAAAAAGTAATTAACAATAAATAGACACAATAATCTGAATAAACTTCTAGAGAGTTTTACTCAGAGGAAAAAAAGTCAATATAAATGATTCCATACTTTATGATTCCATTTGTATAACAGTCTTGACGTGACAAATTTATTTATAAAAATGGAGATGATAGTATTGCCAGAAGGTAAGGGAAGTGGGGAAAATGTGGAAGAAAAGTAGGTGAGGAAACAAAGAGATCCTGGTGACATATAGTTTATACCTTGACTCCATCAATGCCAATATTTTGGCTTGGATATTGTACCTTATATAATTTTGTAATATTTTGTCATTGGGAAGAAATGGGTAAAGAGTAAATTGGATCTCTAAGTACTATTTCTTATAGCTACATGCAAAACTACATTTATCTCAAAATAAAACCTGTGTGATATTGTTGACCTGTATCACCCCAATTAATTCAATAAAAAGTAAAAAATATAAAAATTTAAAGAAGAAATGAATGAAGGAGAAAAGCATGTAGACTTCTTGCTTACTTAGCATTGTCCCTGATTTTCATGGGTGTGGATAACAAAATTATTATAACAGATATTTCAGTGTTATGGTATTTTCTGATAATTCATGGTATTATTAAGCCTTCTGTTGACTTGTATAATTTTCATTATAATGTTAGTTAAATAAGCACAAACATAAACAGTGTCGAAACTTGTTTACTTGCAGCTTATAGGAAGCTATAAAGTCAAAATAATTTATAAATTAAATGTTAACAAAAATAAACAAACAATAGAATCCAAACTAACATCATTAGTTTATTGTGACAAATGTTGTTTTGTTGACTCTAAATCAGGGATTACAATGTAAACATGGCTCTGACTGCTAAAATGCCATTTATTTTATTTTAGTTTAGTTTAGTTTACTGCTACTTCTACACACTACATGGTGATTCACTGTTTGCACCATTTTTCTCATTGTAAAGTACATTACAACCTTTGTTCCCATTGTATGGTGTTTTTCAGCTTGAATTTATTATTTATGTATTATTTGCCTGTGTTTTCTTTCTCAAGTTAGCATAATTGTTCGGGAACATCATTATTTTGTGCTCAGATTATCACAAATACAAGTGTGCAGACAGTTTCTGATGCTTGGCTGAGGCTGGGCATATGTCTAAGAAGTCATATCGGGTACCCTAGCTTTCTGGATCCCTTATTTAAGAAACATTGTTTTGTGCTTCAACAAACTCAAACGAACCACACAAAGGCTTGCAGCTTTCAATTAGCTTCAGATTTCTCTGTCCCTTAATCAAAAGATGATAAAATTTTACTGCTAAAGAAAAACAAAATCAGAGAAAACACACATAAAATGTGAGTCAGTGCAAACTCACTAAACTACATATATTAGCTGCCAAAGTGAGTAATGCATAAAAAACTATAAAGACCAAGATAGAGAATGAGGCATCATTTACTTTGTTGTAATGCTAGGTTTTCTTGCCATAGTTATCTGTTTTTATCACTGTAGGCTACAAAACTGTTGAGAAACAAGTGTGTTTTACAGTTGAGATAAATATCATTCTATGTAACTTCAAAGAACATTTACCCTGAAACTTCTATATCTTGTTGCATAAAATTCAATTAAATTGTTTTGTTTTGTTGATGTATACAAAGTTTGGAATGAGCTTCTTCACTAAACTGACAAGTTTTCTCTAATAGGAGTTAGGATATTATATGCTGAGTTAATGGTATTTTCTTACTTACATATCCTATCTAATAAAAGAGTAATATGCAAATTGCCCATACCTCCACTATACTCACAAGCCATGCCCATAAGCACGCCCACCAACCAATCAGAGTGAGTATGCAAATTAACCCAACCAAGATGACTACCACCATAGAGAGAGCAGGCTTAGGTTGCCCCTGGCAATGGAGGAAGCCAAGCTTTCTGCAAAGCCTGGCCAGCTGAGGCCTCCACTTAATGGCTCTGAGAGCAGAAGGTTTGGCTCTGCTCCAGGCTACAAAGTTTCAATTGTAGAAGATAAATAAATCCCAGAAACCAGGGCCTCTGCTTGGATCACCGGGGGTGTGTGGCTGGCCTGCAAACCACCATAGGCCCCTTGCCCAGGCCACCCCATACCCCAAGGGAACATCCACCCTGTACACCAGGCTTCTATCCTATCTAATAAAAGAATAATACTCAGATTGACCATCACTCCAACACACAAGATGGCCAGCAGGGGAGGGCAGTTGGGAGGAACCAGGCCTGCAAGGGAGGGCAGTTGGGGATGATTAAGCCTGCAGAGGAGGACAGTTAGGTGTGACCAGGCTGGCAGAGGAGGGAAGTTGGGGTTGACCAGGACTGCAGGGAAGGGCAGTTGTGTGGGGGGACCCAGGCCTGCAAGGGAGGGCAGTTAGGAGTGGCTTGGCCCACAGGGTAGGGCAGGTAGGGGCAAACCGGCTGGCAGGGGAGTGATTAGGGGGTGATCAGGCTGGCAGGCAGAAGAGGTTAGGGGTAATCAGAAAGGAGGTGAGCAGGCCAAGAGAAGAGTGTTAATAAATGAGGTTTGGTCTATTATGTTTAATGCTGCCAAATAAGATGAGTGTACAGACATACCGAGGGATTTGGTATTCAGAGAGATACATGGAAGGAACATCTTGATGGGGGTAGGGTTGAGGAGAGAATGGAAGATGAACCTATGGAGACTGCTACATTTATTTCAAGTTCAATTCTTTCAGGATAACAGGAAAAATGTCTGGTGTATGGATGAGGAGAAAAGTGGAACTAAAGGAGGACATTTTTTTTAATTTTCACAGAAGATGCATTAGAACATGATGTATTCACACAATAAAGAAAGAAGAGAAAAAGACAGCAGCAACTGTATCAATTAGCATATGTTCTCCCTACTGTGCCCTGCAATATAGTGAGTAGCTCAAAAAACATGCCAGCCTGAAAACAGTTTGGCTCAGTGGATAGAGCATCGGCCTGAAGACTGAAAGGTCCCAGGTTCGATTCCGGGCAAGGGTAGGTGCTTTGGTTGCAGGCACATCCCCAGTGGGGGGTGTGCAGGAGGCAGCTAATCAATGTCTCTCTCTCTCTCTCATTGATGTTTCTAACTCTCTATCCCTCTCCTTTCCTCTCTGTAAAAAATCAATGAATATATTAAAAAAAACAAAACACATGCCAGATCCAGGCCTCACATCAGTGTAGTGAGCAAATACTATATTATTAAGTTTTTATAGATGAAGAGCCTGAGATTAAGCAGGGAGAGTTAACAGGTTGATGCTCGCCCAGCAAGTGAGGAACAGATATGCAATGAGTCATATTAACTCAGGACCAATGTGAAGCAATGACAGGTCTCTTTCCAGTGGTCCAGTCTCTCCCTCAGCATCTGTACTTGGTAGAACAATGAATATCTGAATATCTGCTAACTGCAAGCCCTCTGCCAGGTAAAAATTCCATTTGCTGCCAACCAAACAACAAACAGAAAAAAATCAGGCCTGAAGATATTAAAAAAGCAGCTATACGGTAGACTACAGATTTCTGAGTGACTGCTTTATGAAGGCATTGTGTATATATCACTATAACTACATTTTCTAGATCTGGCCTCAATTGCATGTGAGAAGTCTTTAATGTTCAGTCTGTAGAGCTCTGTGGTAATGAAATTCCCCTTCCTATTTTCTTCTATACCCTGCACACTGAGTTTTAGGGTAAATAACTTTTTTTTTTAAATATATTTTATTGATTTTTTACAGATAGAAAGGGAGAGGGATAGAAAGTTAGAAACATCTATGAGAGAGAAACATTGTTCAGTTGCCTCCTGCATACCCCCTACTGGGGATATGCGTGCAACCAAGGTACATGCCCTTGACCGGAATTGAACCTGGGACCTTTCAGTCCATAGGCCGATGCTCTATCCACTGAGCCAAACCGGTTTCAACTAAAGAGCTTCTCAAACACAGGATGTGCCTCATCACTTCAGGTGTCTCTCTGCACAATCCCACAGATAAAAAAAAAAATTAAAACCATTTCACTCTTTACTGTTACCACATAACTCTTTCAAAAAAGTATTTCATAAAGCTGACAAAAAAAGAATAACGATACAATACACATAAAGCTAATTTTACACTTTTTTTCTTCCCACAAAAAGAGTTTTTTAAGGAAATCCCAGTTTATTGGCTTTCAGAACTCAAAGGTCATCTTTCACAGGATCTCAGAACTAGTGATGCTTAAACTCCGCATGACAAGAAAATTGCGCTCCTCTGGTTTTAAAAATAGCAGAATTCCTCCAGCCCCGGTGGCTTTTACTAGGTCGTCTTTGCTTTGTGCAACGTAGACATGACGGGGTCCTATAAATAACGGAGGGGAAGACGGCAAAAGGATTCCTCTCAGCGGCTCTATGACATGAATCACTGGAGAGAAGTGTTGTCTTTCCAGAGGAAGGGCGTCTGAAGATTGTGTGTGTGTGTGTGTGTGTGTGTGTGTGTGTGTGTGCGTGTGTGTGTGTGTGTGTGTGTGTGTGTATGTATATATATATATATAGTTCTGCCTCTGAGGCCAGTTTTTTTGCAAAGTGCTAGCTGAAGGAGCAAGGAATCTGGTGTTAAAGGCATCCTTTCAAGGATGCTGATTTGATGGGAATCCAACACGCACCATCTGTAATGGAAGTCAAGCACATTTCTCACGGCCAGGACTTTCAGCTCTGTTTCTATAGTCCCAACCACAGCAGTAAGGAGCTCTTAAGGGTGCTGTTAGAGAGTTTCAAACCTCTGAAGCGACTGCTGCACATCAGCTCTCCCCATAAAGATGGCGGGCCCCTCATTTGCTTTAAACTGGAAGCCCAGTCTCTAATTTCCCCACGGAACCAATAGAAAATGGAATGCTTTCATGTGCTTCTGAACCTGGTCTCACTTATTCCTCGATGCTGAGATTTTTGATTTTTGATTTTCAGAAAGGATTTGACTGTACGTTTCCAGCAGGCCCATGGAGAAATCATATTGGTAGGTTCATATTAACAAAGGGATGCATTTCAACGCTCTAGTTCAGTGGTCGGCAAACTGTGGCTCGCGAGCCACATGCGGCTCTTTGGCCCATTGAGTGTGGCTCTTCCACAAAATACCACGTGTGGGCACGCACGTACAGTGTGATTGAAACTTTATGGTCCATGCACAGAAGTCGGTTTTCAGCTCTCAAATGAAATTTCAATCGTTGTACTGTTGATATTTGGCTCTGTTGACTAATGAGTTTGCCGACCACTGCTCTAGTTTGCTACCATACCTAATTACTTTATTCACACTTCTGTTTTGTTCAACCTTCAACAGCCAAGATAATATAATAAGACCCAGAAGCAATTGCTTTTGTTTATCATATACATACATTTGAATATAAATTACATAAAAAAACAATTACTCTATTGTGCATTTATGAAATCATCCCTATTGTACATCAAGATGTGTGGAGATCAAGTCGCAAATTTAATTCTACAATTACCACTTTAAATATGTTCCTAGGAGATACTTTTTATGTATATTTAACACAATTTGTCTACATATAACAACCATTTTTATGGATATTTCTTTTTATTTTCCATAAAAAGTGAGGATTTCTGCAACTTTATTCTGAATTAATAAGCCTATTGCTAATTAGCTCATTTCTTTACCTCCTTCCAGCTAAAATAATTGATTCAGCAGGATATTTAAGGAAAAAGGAAAACAGAATTGGGTTACCAGTGGATATTCAGTGTTATAATTCATTAACTCACATTTTGGTGGAATCTATAAATGATTTGTTGGGGAGAGAAATGGTGAATTTGGCTTGGAAAAAGGTATTACCCTCATTCCTCGATTGTTCTTGTATCTGTTCAGACAAGTTTTATGGAAAAGTAGAAGCCTGGTATATTTAATGTGCTCACAAATAAATATTCTTTGTCCTTTTCTAGGCCTTTTCAAGATTTATTATTCCCTGAGTGTAGAAATTAAAGCAGGTTGAGATGAAGTAGAAACAGCTATATCTCCAGAATTTTATGTCCTACATAGAAATACATAGAATTCTAAAGGTACATTTAACAGCTCCCCTAGTTCAAGCCATACCACTTTTTTTTTTTTTAGCTCACAAATGCATTCCTACTGGCTTGGAGAGAGAGAGAGAGAGAGAGAGAGAGAGAGAGAGAGAGAGAGAGAGAGAGAGAGATTGAGAGAATTTTGGTGGGTTGGTTAACTCTCTTCTCATTTTCATTACTCCTAAGTATGCAAAACCGCTGAGGGTAGAAAGTGCCAAAGACATTTACATGTACACGATCGTGATCTAGAAAGTGATGAAACAGAGAAAAGGGTTTTATTTCCTGGAAAAGTAAATGATTCAGTGATAATACTGTTAGAAATGGTACATAACTTACAACAGACGTTTAAAATGCCAGCAATTCAAGGAGGAACCTGAAAAGAAAAGAAATGACTACAGGAATTTCTCAGACAATCTCCTCGGTGCTATTTGATTTTTGATCACTGGAACTTGCCTGCTCACATGGTAATTATCAAAATGAAATGAAGTGCTCTTTGGGGAGGCACACAGATGCACAGACACACTCCTACAAACACAGAAAGACACGACAGACAACTTACTCACAGGAAATAGATACTATTTGAAATGGAGTTCTTTCAATAAACCTAGCTTCTTCAAGCCCAGGGTAGGGAAAGCTGTTAAGAACAATGACTCCAGCCGAGACTGGTTTGTCTCAGTGGATAGAGTGTTGGCTTGCGGATTGAAAGGTCCCAGGTTCGATTCCAGTCGGGGGCATGTACCTTGCTTGCGGGCACATCTCCAGTGTGGGGCGTGCAGGAGGCGGCTGATCAATGTCTCTCGCTCATTGATGTTTCTGACTTTCTGTCCCTTTCCCTTCCTCTCTGTAAAAAATCAATAAAATACATATATATATATATATATATATATATATATATATATATAGAACAATGACTCTGGCAGGCAAGTAATAAGCACTTTGGTTTTGAGACGCATTAGCACATTCACATCACTAGATGGGAAAATTTCCTCCTTTACTGGCAACAAGCTTTTCTGCAGAATGGGATTTGATGCTAATGCAGAAACCACCAGTAATCTACTTGGGTCAATAATGAAATATTGCTGAGCCCTGGCCCGTGTGGCTCATTGGTTGAGCCTCCTCTCCATGGTTGTAAGATTTTCAGCTCAATCCCTGGTCAGGGCGCATGTCTGGGTTGCAGGCTGGATCACTGGTGGGAGACAGGCAGGAGGCAGCCAATCAACATTTCACTCTCACTAGATGTCTCTCTCCCCTCCTCCCTCCTTCCCTCTTCCTCTCTCTAAAAAAGAAAAAAAAAAATGTTGTTGGCTTTCATAGGTAGTCAAAACTGTTTAAAAATATATTTTTGACAAATAATTGAATGATAACATAAATCTGGCTCAGGAACCCTTTCCCAATGGTTTTCTTGGTGCTGCTCTCAGAGAAAATGTCTGGTCCCAGTGTATCTCGTGAAGCAGGACAATCAATACTCATATTCTCTTTTGCGACTTCTCACTGCTGTTCAGTGGGCAGTTAACCCTGCAGATCTGCTGGGGGCCTCTCTCAGACAGGGCTGAGAGAGAATGACAGCCTGAGGCCCGTGTCCCTCCTGAGGACCTGATGCAGGAGGAGGCCGAGCCGTGACCTCTGTGCTCCGCCACAGCCATCCCGTTCAGGGCAGCGAGGCCTGGCTGTCCACGCCGCAGTGTTCCCTCTGTCTGTCTGTCTGTACTGGGCAGACAGAGCCAGGCGCCCATTCGTTACACTTGCGTTGGGCAGAGTGATGCCCATCAATGTCTTGGTTTCAGTCTTCGTGGCTAATTCTAATTTTTTCAGGTATTTTTATAAGAGACTTGTAGAACCCTGCTGCTGCCTGCAGAGTCTCTGTTCAAGGAGGCAGGTGTTAAACAGGCCCTTATTTCTCTTTCTTTCTTCCTTTCTTTCTTTCTTTCTTTCTTTCTTTCTTTCTTCCTTCCTTCCTTCCTTCTTTCCTTCCTTCCTTCCTTCCTCCCTTCCTTCTTCCTTTCCTTCCTTCCTTCCTTCCTTCCTTCCTTCCTTCCTTCCTTCCTTCCTTCCTTCCTT
>PVJN01014553.1:0-41310 GCA_004026805.1 Lasiurus borealis | reverse complement strand
CAGTTGGACATCCCCCAAGAGGTCCCAGATTGGAGAGGGTGCAGGATGGGCAGAGAGACCCGCCCTCTCCATGCACAAATTTCTTGCACTGAGCCTCTAGTTCTTACTAATAAAAGTCTAAGTTATCAACATGTCATGATGTCCTCATGCCATCACAAGATGGCTGCACTCACAGAGGGCACATGCAGGTGGGCGGGGCGGGGCTTGACGCTGCATGTGTGGCATGGAACCTGCTTGAGAGTCCCGCCTCCTCCTGGTTCTGCACAACATGGAGACAGGACCTCTGGCTCCGGCCTACCTCTTTGGGGCAATCCATCCAGGAGCCCTGGATGAGTGGGTGGGGCCTACCTCTTTGGGACAATTGATTCTGGTGCTCCCACACTATGACAGGGCACAGGCCAGGCTGAGGGGAACCCCTCCCCAGCCCCAGAGTATACAAATTTCATACACCAGGCCTCTAGTTGATGAATAAAAAGTATAATGATGGTGCTTAACTTACAAAAACTCACCTGTCTGAGTCAGAGAGGAGAGAGAATAACAAAGGGAAAGAGAAAAAAGTGTTGCTAACCTTTCAACTCACCACAGTGATGAGAATATGGAGACTGGGAAGTGCCTTTCTCTGAGTTTTGTCTCGCTGACCTAATGCCTCTAATAGGAAGAGCATCTCTCTGTCAATTGTTATAATAAAATTTTACATCTCTTGATCTTACCTGTCCAATCCACTGTGGCTCCACTTACAGAAAAATTCCCCCAAAGAGTGACTTATCCACATCATTTTCAATTTCTTTCTTAACATTCTATTCTCTAATATTTTTCTTTGAAATAATTTCAGGCTTACTTATAGAAAAGATGTAAGGATAGTTCAAAGAGGCCTTGTATAACCTTCATCTGGATTTCATCATTGCCACCTTATTATCTGTGTGCTATCATTTCTCTCTCATGTGCACATATTATGTTTTTTGAAAACTACTTGAAATGTCGCTTAACACCTAAATACTTTAATGTACGTTCCCTAAAATCAAGATTAGTCTCTTGCACAGTGTCATGTGCCACTAAGTCAGCTCCAACTACTGGCAACTATAAATACATGAGGTCCACAATGCCCTATCCTCAACAGCCCTGCTCGGCTCCCGTGGAATCATGCATACAACTTCTCTTATGGAGTCAATCCATCTCATACTTAGTCTTCTTCTTTTCCTGCTGTCTTCTATTTTTCCCATTATTATTCTCTTTCCTAAGGAACCCTCTTTCTCATGATGTATCTGAAGTGGAACAGCTTCAGTTACATCAATTTGTCTCCAGCAATGTTTCAGCTTAATTTGCTCTAGGGCCCACTTGTTTGTTTTTTTCTGGCCATCTATGGTACCTGTTAAGTTCTCCTCCAACATTTTATTTCAAATGAATCAGGTTTTTTTTTTTATTCTATCAGCCTTCTTCACTGTCCGACTTTTTCAACTGTACACAGTAATTGGGAATATTAAGGTGTTTATGACATTAGCTTTGACTTTGACACATCTTTGTTCTTTTTATAAAAAATATTTTTATTGATTTTTTATAGAGAGGAAGAGTGTTAGAAATATTGATGAGAGAGAAACATTGATCAGCTGCCTTCTGCACACTCCCTACTAGGTATGTGCCCACAACAAAGGTACATAACTTTGACTGGAATCAAACCTGGGACCCCTGAGTCCTCAAGCTGATGCTGCATCCATTGAGCCAAACCAGTTAGGGCACATCTTTGTTCTTGATGATCTTTCCTAATTTTGTTGCTCTCCTGAGTCTCAGCCTTCTCTCAATTTCTTGGCCACAGTCTCTGTTTGAATTGATGAGTGAATCCAGGTAAGCAAAATCTTTAACAATGTCAATGCCTTCATTATCTACCTTAAAATTGTGTGTTTCTTCCATAGTCATGGTTTGTATTTTCTTGATATTCAAATGCAGTCCTGCTTTGCCACTTTCTTCTTTCAATTTTATCAGAAGTTATTTTGAATCATTTTACTTTCTGCCATTAAAATTGTATCATCTACATATCTTAACTAATAGAGATTTCTTTCACCAATTTTCACTCCTCCTTCCTCTGAGTCTAGACTAGTTTCTCATATGATATGTTCTGCATACAGCAAATAAGGACATAAAATGCACCCTTATCTGAAACCTTCGCCTGTAGGAAACCATTCTGTTTCTCCATATTCTGTGCTGACAGTGGCTTCCTGTCTACAGCACAGCTTCTGCATCAGGAGAAGTGCTTAGACATGCTGATTTCTCTCAGAACAATCCATAGCTTCTCAAAATCCATACTTTGAAACAGCATGGACGGACTTGGAGAACATCATGCTTAGTGAATTAAGCCAGTCAAAGAGAAGTACCACATGGTTTCACTCATAAGTGGAATTTAATGAACAAATTTAACTACCAAGCAAAATAGAGACAGACTCATAGATAGAAAGCAGGCAGACTAACACATTCAGTATAATGGTTGAATTAAAATGTTGAGAATAGAAGTCCTCGTCTTGTTCTAGTTCTTAAGGAAAAAGCATTCAGTCTTTCATCAGTAAGTATTGTGCTAGCTGTAGCTTTTCTGTAGGCATCCTTTTTCATGGTCTTTTTAGTGAATTCAATGGTGCCCCCCTAAAAGACACTCTCATTTCTTGGGCCCTGGGAGTATTATTCTATTTTTTAAAGGTCTATGCAGATGTAACTAAGTCAAGGATCTTGAGAGAAGAGTGTTGTGGATTACACAGGTGAGCTCTAAAATTAATGACACATGTTTTATAAGAGTTAGAAAAAGAGAAGCAAAAGCAATGTGAACATGGAGGAGGAAACTGAAATGATGCACCAAGAAATCAGCAATCACCAAAAGGGGGAAGAGGCAGAGAAGAATTCTCCCCTAGAGCCTCCAGAATTAAGTGCAGCCCTGCTGACACCTTTATATTAGACTTCTGACCTCCAGAGCTGTGAGATAATAAATTTGTGTTGCTTTAAGCCACCCAGTTTGTGATTATCTGCTATAACAATCACAGGAAACATCTACACATACTTTGCTGAGACTATAGTTTGTTAGTTTTTTGTTTGTTTGGATACTAAAGTTATCAAAAGTGTTTTTCTCCTTTTTGTTCCCCTTCAAGTTCGTTAATGTGCATTGCATTGACAGATTGTATTAACTGATTTTCAAATGTTAAACCAACCTGGGTTAAAGCCCATTTGGTCATGATGTATTCATCTTTTCCTGTATAGCTGAATTTGTTAAAATTTTGTTCAATATTTTCACATCTATGTTTATGAGGGATACTGTTTTTTTTTGTACTGTCTTTGCTTTTGGAATCAGAGTAATGCTGGCTTCATAAAATGAGTTTAAAACATTCCCCTCTTTTAAATATCTGAAAGAGTATGTATAGAATTGGTTATTATTTATTCCTTAAATGTTTCATAGAATTCACCAGGGAGGGCATCTGGGCTTTGCATTTTCCGTGTGGAAGAGTTTTTAATTATAAATTATATTTTTAAATAGATATAGGGTTATTTATAATAGCTCCTTTTTGAGTTAGCTTTAATAGTTTTTATCTTTAATTATTTTTTATTTCATCCAAATTATTGAATTTATTGCTATAAAGGTTTCCATAATATCTCTTTATTATCCCTTTAACATAGGTAGAATCTGTAATAATGTTACCTCTCTCATTTCTATAAATTCTCATTTCTGGTGATCTCTAATGTCTCCCTTTTTGGCTTGATCACTCTGGCTAAAAGTTTACCAATTTTATTGATATTATAAAAGAACCAAGGATTGTTTCAATTGATTTTCTCCATTATTTTATATTTTATATTTCATTAATTTTCACTCTGGTCTTTTTTATTTACTTTGACATATTTCAGATATAATTTGTCTTTATAATCTAATTTCTTTGGGAAGGAGCTGAGATCATTGACTTGAAACTTTTCTTTTTTTTCAAATATACGTATTTAGGGCTATAAATTTTCCTTAAGTACAGCAGTACCTCGAGATACGAGTGCCCTAACATACGAGATTTTTGAGATACAAGCCATCAAGTGAGCGATTTTTTGCTTTGAAATATGAGCAACATTTTAGATACGAGTAATCACACGGATCGGCTGGCTGCACACTACCCATCAGTTTACTGAGACTCGAGCGTCTCATAGTTTCCCACGCCTCAGTTAGTGTGCTTGTTTACCTCGTTGTCGAAGCATCTTTTGTGCATTTACATACTTTATCACATTTCTTTTTATAACCATGGGTCCGAAGAAAGCGAGTGGAAAGGTCAGTGCTCAGAAGAGGATAATGTCTATTAAATTAAAGTGTGAAATCATAGAAAAATATGAGCAAGATGTTGTGAGTGGCTGACTTGGTGAGGCAATACGGGCATATTACTTCAACAATATGCACTGTGCTTAAACAGGAGGAGTCAATAAAGGGTATAACACCAGCTAAGGGCGTTACAATAATTTCTAAGCTCCGTAGCTCTCTCCATGAAAAGATGGAGAATCTACTGATGGTGTGGGTGACCGAGAAGCAGCTCAAAGGAGATACATTAACATATGGCATCATATGTGAAAAGGCGCGAGCGATTTACAGTGATTTGCTGGAGCAGACCCCCCGCACTTTCTTGGACGAAGAAGCATCGAAAGACTCATTTAAAGCCAGTAGAGGCTGGTTTGATAACTTCAGGAAAAGGTCCAGCATTCACTCCATCGTCAGGCATGGTGAGGCAGCAAGTTCGGATGTGAAGACAGCTGAGGATTACCTCAAAACTTTTTCCGAACTGATAGAAGCCAAAGGATATATCCCCCAGCAAGTCTTCAACTGTAGTGAGACAGGGCTTTTCTGGAAGAAGATGCCAAATAGGATTTATATAATGGCAGAGGAGAAGGTGATGCCAGGCCACAAACCCATGAAGGATAGGCTAACTCTTGCACTGTGCGCCAATGCGAGTGGCGACTGCAAGATCAAGCCTCTGCTCCTATACCATTCGGAAAACCCCAGAGTCTTTAAGTCACATAAGATTTTAAAAGATAAACTGCAAGTTATGTGGAGGGCAAACCCGAAGGCATGGGTCACCAGGCAGTTCTTTGTGGACTGGGTAAACCTGGATTTGGCCCTTCTGTTAAGAAATATCTACAGGAAAACAACCATGCAAGCCCTCCTCGTCCTCAACAATGCTCCTGCTCAACCACCGAACCTCAAAGATGAACTCTTCGAAGAGTTCAAGTTTAAAGGTTGTCTACCTACCTCCTAACACCACTCCTATCCTGCAGCCCATGGATCAGGAGGTGATTTCTAATTTTAAAAAGCTGTACATCAAGCACCTGTTCTGGTGCTGCTTTGAGGTGATGGAGAACACAAACCTCACCCTTCGAGAGTTCTGGGAGAACCACTTTAACATCGTGATATGCCTCAGAATTATTGATCAGGCCTGGCTGGGTGTTACAACGAGGACTTTGACCTCTGCATGGAAGAAGCTGTGGCCTGAGGCCGTAGCCAAAAGGACCTTTGAAGGATTCAAACCCGAGGTGCCAGTGGAGGAGGAGATAATGTGTGTCTCTGGGAAAATCCATGGGCCTGGAGGTGAATGAGAGAAACGTGAATGAGCTCGTCCAGGAGCACTCTCTGGAACTCACCACGGAGGAGTTACAAGAGTTGCAGTCTCAGCAACATGCGGAGGTTCTCCAAGAAATTGGTTTTGAGGAGGAGCCAGAGGTGGAGGAGATCTCTACAAGTGAGATAAAGGAGATCTTATGAATGTGGGAGAGCATGTCACACTTCTCGGAAAAGAAACACCCTGAAAAAGTTGCTACTGGTCGTGCATCGGAGCTGTTCAATGAAACTTGCCTCACCCATTTCGGAAACATTCTGAAAGGGAGGAAGAGGCAAACCTCATTGGACACGTTTGTTTTTTTTTTGAAATCAGCCAAAAATGCAAAGACCAGAAGCAATTAAGTTCAGTGAAGATTAGTTAAGTTACATTCAGTTTAGGGATAAAGTGTAGCATTAAAAGTGTAATGAGTAGGTAAATACACTTTATAAAACCAGTTTATTCCTTTACATTCTCTTTTATTATGTTTTTATACAATATTTGTCATTTATAAATACATTTTTCTTCTTCAAAAACACGTAACAAGAACAACTGGGGTGGCATTTTGGGGGCTGGAACAGATTAACGGCATTTCAATTGATTTCAATGGGGACATTTGCTTTGAGATAAGGGCAACTTGATATATGAGCAAGGTTACCGAATGAATTAAACTCGTATCTCGAGGTACCACTGTACTTCTTTAGTAGCATGCCACAAACTTTGATATGTCATGTTTATGTTTCATTCAGTTCAAAATACCTCTTAAATTTCCATTTATATTTCCTCTTTGATCCATGAATTATTTAGAAAAGTGTTATTTCACTTACAAATATTTGGGAAATTTTTCAGAGATCTTTCTATTTATTTCTCATTTAATTTCATTTTGTTTAGAGAATGTGTTATGTGTGACTTGAATTATTTTAAATTTATTGAGACTTGTTTTATGGCACAAAGTATAGTCTATCTTTGCAAATATTCCATGTACACTTGAAAAGAATGTATATCTTACTTTTGTTCGGTGGAGTTTTATAAATGTCAATTAAATCAAGTTGGTTTATAGTGTAATTCAAATATTCTATTTCCTTCCTTCTGAGATCTTCATAGCCCAGGCTGTTTCACTACCATATAAGATCCCAAGAAAGTGCTTGGTGATTTTTTACAGCTTTTCCTCCTTGTCTGCAGTTTAGAGTCTGTGTAAAATTTTCTGTGTTCCATTGGTTCTTCTTTACTTTCCTGGCTTCCTGAGTTGAGTGTTAGCTATATACTACCATATTCTGAGGTTTGTGGGAATTCTGGTCTCTAGCTTTATTAAAAACAAAACTAATTAACTGGTTGTTATAAGAGGATTAATTTTTTTAATGTCACTACTGTCATATTCTGTCAGAAAAGAATGCTTTTTAAGTTAAAAACATTATAATGTTTTAATCCTCACCCAAGAATATGTTTTTATTAATTTGGGAGAGAAATAAATAACAGAAATAGACAGAGAGAGAGAGAGAGAGAAATGTGAAAGAGAGACATTAATCAGTTGCCTCCTGTATGTGCCCCAACCAGAGACTTGCTACCTAGATATGTGCCCTGACCTAGAATCAAACCAGTGACCCTTTGGTGCATGGAACAATGCTCCTACCAACCGAGCCACACTGGCCAAAGCAAATAATTTATACTTTTTTATTTAAATAATGTGATTGGTCCATAAAAGAAAAGAATAATGTCCAAACATTTGATAATGAAGTCAGAAAAAAATACTCTGTGAATTGAAAATCAATAAAAATAAATTTATATTATTGAAGATCATTTTAATTCAGTCAAGTATAATTTGTTTATCAATATTATATATAATAAGAGTTAATGAATAATAAACATTTTATAAACCATAGTCCTTTCAATTTGCTTATATTTTAAAGGGAAATTATATATAATTTATATAATTAATATATATGTATATATAAGTCATTATATGCTATTAAAGATAATTCTTTATCTTTTAATTAGTTGTTAATTAATATCTTAGGCAGGAGAGAATTATTCTGGCCAGAGGAAAAAAGAAGGCCTCATGGAGTAATAAGTATTTCAATATAATCTTAAAAAATTAGTGAAATGCTCTAATTTGTTGTTTTGAGGATATGAGAGTAGAAAACATAAAAACGAGCAAAGATGAAAAAATATGAGATGATTGGATTTCTTGAGTAGTAGCTAAATGTAGACTTAACTTGCTAATAAAGAGAGAGCCCTTTTGGAAATATCACTCCAAGTAGTTCAGACTGATACCTTTCAAAAAAATGGGATGTATACTCTTCATTTATGTTATACGAGAATGGTGGTTTTTCCAAGTCCCATTGGATTGAATAATTCTTGGTTAGAAGGGGTAGAAATATATCATTAGGTACTGAGAAAACTATTAAAAATTAATGAAGATTTGTGTTTTAATTTAGAGATAAGAGAGAAACATTGTAAATTTTAGAGCTGTCATCAACTACTCTTTTTTCATTTAATTTATTTTTAAATCTTTATTGTTGAAATTATTACATATGTCCCCTTTTTCAATTAGAGTTGGCATTTAATATTCATGTGTACAGCATAGTGGTTAGATAATCATATACTTTACAAAGTGTTCCTCCCAATATTTCTAGTGTCCACCTGTCACCATACTCAGTTATTATATTATTGACTGTATTCCATATGCTGTACTTTACATCCCTATGACTATCCTGTATCTACCAATTTGTACTTTTCAATCCTTTCACCTTTTTTAATCAGTTCCTCAACCCTTCCTCCCATCTGGCAACCATCACTCTGTTCTCTGTATCTGTGAGTCTGTTCTGTCTTGTTTGCTCATTTATTTTGTTCTTTTGAGTCCACATATAAGAGAAATTATATGGTATTGTCTTTCTCTGACTGATTTATTTATACCCTCTCGATATCATCTCACACCTGCCAGAATGGCTATTATCAACAACTATTTTTCTGTATCTCTTTTGGAGAAGTAAACAGATCAGTTAAGCAAAATTATCCTCTATTTAAAATACTGCTTAATTATCTATATATATATAAAAGCTTAAGGGACCGAATGACCCAATGACTGGTCGATCAATTGCTATAATGTGCACTGACCACTAAAGAGCAGATACTCAATGCAGGAGCTGCCCCCTGGTGGACAGTGTGCTCCCACAGCCCCTTTTTCCAACTGGCCAAACTCCCATGGCTCCTCCCTTCCAGCCAACCTCCTGCGGCCCCCATTGCTGGACAAGGCAAGAGACCCCACTCTTGCACAAATTCCTATACCAGGCCTCTTGTCTCTCTATATATATATATAAAAGCCTAATATGCAAAGTGTCCCCCTTGGGAGTTTGACCAGTAAACTGGAGCTTAATTACTTGCTATGATGTGTGCTGACTACCAGGGGGTAGCATGGAATGAAGGAAGGCTCCAGTAAGCATCCAGGAAAGGAAGGCCCCAGCCAGCAGCCAGAAGACCCCAATTGGCCCTGATCACTGGCCAGGCCTAGGGACCCTACCCATACACAAATTTTGTGCACCAATTCTCTAATTAAATAAATTTATTTTTAAGCCACTCCCTATGTAGTTTATATTTTCCCACAAAAAGAGAAAACTTTCCCTTTTCCAACTCTTTTTTTTATAATATATTTTATTGATTTTTTACAGAGAGGAAGGTAGAGGGATAGAGTCAGAAACATCGATGAGAGAAAGACATCGATCAGCCGCCTCCTGCACACCCACTACTGGGGATATGCCTGCAACCAGGATACATGCCCTTGACTGGAATTGAACCTGGGACCTTTCAGTCTATAGGCTAATGCTCCATCCATTGAGCCAAACTGGTTTCTGCTCCCTTTTCCAACTCTTCATAACCTTAGCTACACATTGGAACAACTGGGAACATTTCTGAAAAATGCTTATGCTTAGGACACCACTCTACCACTTACATCATAAGTGGTGACAATCCAGGTTTGGATATTTTATAAAGTTTCCAAAGATGGAACTAATTAGAAACCAGATTGAGAGTTACTATCTTAAAGGATAGGGACAAGAGTAGGGGAGAATGTGTTAGTCTATGCCTATCATTAATTTGGGACAGCTTTTTATCAATATTGGCATTTGTGCTACTTATCTGTAAATACACTTCTTCTTTAAACAACCATGTCCCATATTTCCGAAAAAGCTAATTTAGGATAAAGATCATTTCCACCATTTTTGGTTTTATTAGCCAAAAAAAAAAAAAAGACTGATAAATCTAAATAAAATGTAGGTTTAGAAGAGTGCTAATGAGGCCATGGTCACAATCTTTACATAGGATCATTGACTTCTTTATATCCTATGGCAAGAGAATGTTCCCCAATACTCAAAATGTTTCCTCTTCACCAGAAAAAAAAAAAAGCCTGGGTAATGAGCACGAACAAATAATTGCCAATGTATCACTTCTACTAAGCCTGCTCAGTTATTATCAAGAACATAATATTTGTTGATATCAAGCAAGATGGCGGCATAGGTAAACACCTACACTGCTGACTCGCACAACAATTTCAAAACTACAACTAAAAGACAGAACGGATATCATCCAGAACCACAGGAAAGCTGGCTGAGTGGAAATTCTACAACTAGAAGGAGAGGTTAAAAGAGAACCAGAGGAGCTGCAAAAAGCTGAGGTACGGAGACACACATGTGGAGAGAGTGGGTGCCAGAGTACTTGGCTGGCTTTCTCTGGTGGGAAACTCCCAAAGGCATTGAACCCCTTATCCTATGACACTAAACCCCAGGTCCAGCCGAAACTCATACAGGGAGAGTGGGGGGAGTTTGGACTGTGAAAAGGGAGAAGTGCATGGAAATTTGGGGGAGTCTGCAGGATGGCAGAAGTCGGGGGGCACGCACAGCACTGCGCGCAGAAAACCAACTGCTGATTGTGCCGATGGCTTTCACACGAGGGCGGGAGATAAAGCATCCCAACTGTGTCACTTCTAACTCCACTAAACCCCATATTCAGGTGAAACCCTGGGGACCCAGATTCATATGGTCCCAGAGTGCAGGGGAGCCGGAAAGGCAGCAGTCTAGAGGCACTGCAAGAGCGCGAGCACAGGGACCACTCCAGCGGTGAGACTCGGGGGCCATGGAGGGTGGGGCCGACTGGAAGGCAAGGCGGTCCCTTAAGCCCTGAGACTTCACCCATCCCAAGCTCAAAAGAGAGGCTTTTGCAGTTTTGAGACTCGTGTATCATAAGGCTGAATCCAACACAGAAGTTCTCCTGGCATAGTGAAAATGCCGAGACAAGGGAAGGGATCACAAACAAAAGACATGGAGGAAAACAAACAACTGGATATAGAGTTCAAAACCACGGTTATAAGGTTTTTCAAGAATATCCTAGAAAAGTTGGATAAAGTTAGCGAGACCCAAGAGGAGATGCAAAAGAACCAACTAGAGATGGAAAAGAACCAACTAGAAATTAAACTTACACTGACTGAAATAAAAAGTATTTTACAGAGACCTAACAGCAGACTAGAGGAAGGCAAGAATCAAGTCAAAATTTTGAAATATAAAAAATCAGAAAACACTTAACTGGAAAAGCAAGAAGAAAAAAGAATCCAAAAATGTGAAGATAATGTAAGGAGCCTCTGAGACAGCTTCAAGCATATCAACATCAGAATTGTGGGGGTGCCAGAAGAAGAGAGAGAGCAAGATACTGAAAACCTACTTAAAGAAATAATGACTGAAAACTATCCACATCTGGTAAAACAAATAGACTTACAAGTCCAGGAAGCACACAGAACCCCATATAAAAGAACCCAAAGAGGACTATACCAAGACACATCATAATTAAAATACCAAGAGCAAAAGACAAAGATGGAATCTTAAAAGCAGCAAGAGAAAAACAGTTAGTTACCTACAAGGGAGCACACATATGACTGTCTGTTGATTTCTCAAGAAAAACAATGCAGGCCAGAAGGGAGTGGCAAGAAATATTCAACGTGATGAATAGCAAGAACCTACAACTAAGAATACTCTATCTAGCAAAGCTATCATTCAGAATTGAAGGGCAGATAAAGAGCTTCACAGATAGAAAAAGCTAAAGGAGTTCATCAACTCCAAACCAGTATTATATGAAATGCTGAAAGGTACTCTTTAAGAAGAGGAAGAAGAAAAAGGGAAAGGATAAAAAATTATGAACAACAAATACATATCTATCAACAAGTGAATATAAAAATTAAGTGAATTAAAAATTTGATCAATAGAATAAACTGGTGAATATAATAGAATTAGGAGCACAGAAAGGGAGTGGACTGATAATTATCAGGGGGAAACGGGTGAGGGGTATACAGGGAGAGACTGGACAAAAATCATATACCTATGGATGAGGTCAATGGGAGGAAAGTAAGGCTAGAGGGAGGGGTGGGAGCCGGGTGGAGGAGAGCTATAGAGGGGAAAAAAGAGAAACAAATGTAATAATCTGAATAATAAAGATTTTTAAAAAATAAAGAACATAATATTTGTATATGAGGAACAATGCAAACTGAAAAGATAAGGTGGAATCAGCTCCATAGCAATTCACTCTGAGAAAGAGAATCAACCATAAGTAAGTCTCTAAATCAGCTCAGGAACTTGGATTGTACAATACCTCTGTACATTGCTACTCAAAGCATCATGTACCAATGCGCAGCATTGACTTCACTTGGAATTTGGTTATAAATGCAGAATCTCAGGTCCCACTCCAGATATACAGAGCCAGAATCAGCAGCAGAAATCTCCTGCTGATCTGTATGCACATTAAAGTTTGAGAAGTAGTTGCCCACGTCCATAAATTTACTGCATCTCCTTGAACAAAATAGTCAACATTTTTCACTCGATAAGAGTACAATAACATCCCATGAAAAATTAACAAAATTAAAAATGGATTACTATGTTTTATTTTTTATGCTTTTTCTGTTAGCCCTGTTCTCTCTTTCACTATGGATATGTATTACAATTCTTATTTATGCATCTGCCTTTCTTTGGCTCTGTGTTGAAAATGAAGAATTTTTTTTAAATCCTAATTCTGTTTTCTCCCAATGCCACAAGACTTAAAAAATCAATTGTCAACTAGCTTATTTTAATCTATTACTAAATTTATTTAAATGTCTAGATATGCTATAGAGCCATTCCACTGTTAACTAGATTTTACTTAAAACATAGTTTTCTAGTGAGCCACCTGAATTATTCTCCCTTTATTAGAAATACCCAATTACTTCCTTTTTCATTCATTCATACTAGTTCTCATATTAAAAATTACGTTAAGAAAGCAACACTGTATGTATTACTTTCAGAAACTATTTCCTTTTATATTTGTGTAAAAAAAAAATAATACCTTATTATTATATCAACTGCTTGTTTCCTTGGGATGATGACAAGATTTCTGAAAAGTGACCCTTATCTGTCATCAGATTAAATGATGATGCAAACAGAGCAAAGCCCTGTCTTTACACTCGTCTATGTATTACTCACACTCTAGCAAAGCAAGCTCTCAAAACATCAATGATGTCTTCTCCCACATGGCTTGTTAACAGGCTTATATAGCCTGTGGCTTACCCACACAACACAACACTATCTTTCAAGACTGTTGATGCTTTCATTTAACCTAGTCCTTAGCCTAGAGCCCACACTGTTTTTATTTGATTATTTTTTATATATCAATATAATAGTAATTATGTTCTTATTTTCTCTCTCTTTTCTATTTTTATCTGTTTTGTTTTTAAATAATTATTTTATACTTAGAGACTTGAAGGTAGGTTAGTAGTGAAAGGATAAAAAAAAAAGGACATTTCATGAAAGTATTAACCTTATTCTAAAGACATTGAGTTATTCTTGGTTCTCATTTGCTCTTTCTCTCAGCAACATTTCATGCATTTTACAACTTCCCTCTTTCTGAAACACCTTCTTCCCTTTTTGGCAAATATTTTCAGAGATAGATTCCTCAATTGAAATAATGTGATGATGGTGATGATGATGATGATGATGATGATGGTTTTCATTGATTGAACATTCACTAAGTGCCAGGCATTAGAGCATTAACATAAATGTAGTATGATATTTTAAAAAAGTAAACAGCAAGTTGTCACTAGCTCCTAGCTCCATTTTAGACATGAAGAAACTCCTTGTTTTTCATCCATTGATCGCCTTGTTTAACAGTTCTTCTTCTATTCACACACACTCTTATGTGTCTATCTCTGGCCTTGCTCTTATAGTTAGATCTATGACTTTTTTTCTAATCTTCCAAAAACTTCAGATTTCTGGCTCTGGCTCTTACTTGTTTTCTTCTTCCCTGGCAACCTTAATTGCCTTCCAAACCCTAGTAAAACAGTCATTAACTTATTCTTGCTACAGAGAATTCTCAAGATAACTCCAATTGGAAGGGGGATAATTTTTTAGTCTAAAATTGAAGAGATACATAAATTAAGAAGCTTTTCTAAGTAAAAGCATATATCATAAAATATAGCATATGCTCTCTGTTCCCAAAGCCAGTCTTCAGGTCAGAATCTATGGGACAAATATGCAGACCCTAGAAAGATCACTAAAGATACATAAATCTTAGTATTCATTTGTGGTCCCATTTAGACAAAATGTAAAAAAATAATTTAATAAATGAAGATAAAAATCTACCACTAGGTGAATCAAATAATTTAACCCATTTTTATAGAAGCTCTGTAATGCCTTCTATCAAAAATAAAACTCTAATAATGTTTCAAGCTCTCAAATTTGTGTGGAGCAGAGACTGAAGATGCTAGAACCTTCCATCAGATTCTCCAAGCATGACTTCTAGTATCCTATACTATAAGTGGGCAAATAGGAATAGCTATGTAGTCACCAAGAAAACAAGTGTTTCTTACAAAGTATCTCCTCTTGCTTACACAGGAAAAATAATTGTTCATTTGAGAGGCAATCTAAAAAATCCCTTCTCACTAGAGTGCTGACCTATGAGTAGAAGGAAAATATGTATTGTAATATAAAGGAACCACAAATTCTAAAACTGATTTTTTTTAATAATGATTCTCATTAAATTACTTTGCCTCAAACTTCCAAATGCAAGGTCATCCCACTCAAGTTAACAGAAAGAGTTCATAAAGCTGACTATATACCTGGAGAAAAAATGTTAAAGATGCAAAAAAACCATAAGATGTTCATAATAGAGAAGGATTAAAATAGGGGTATTAAGCCAAAAAAGTAGACTTAGCAGATAACTGTTTTTCATAATCAATTAATAGTTATACAAGCCAATGGAGAGGTTAAAAGACTCATAGTAATAGGTTGTTTATAATAAATTCAAACCTAGATGTTGAAGGAGAAAACGAAAAGGAAAATTATAAGTCTGTTTTTTGAATTTTATGGTCATAGGGTAAATACACATTTTGGTAATGAGATTAAATTAAAAAGTGATAGATTTGTAGGATTGCGAAGAGTTCTTATAAAGAAAATGATAATAATTACAGAATAGCATGTATTAGGCACTGTGCTCGACTCTCCATTCATTATTTTCTGATAACAGATACATAGGCTGAGGGAGCATTTCTATGTGCATTCCAGTGATGAGGACATAAAAACTTGCCAAGATACAGAAATCAAGGAATAGGAACAAGGTGAGTTGAGAGCACAGCTAGAAAGTATGAATTTTAACCTAGACAATGATTCACATGTCAGAAAGAAAAGCTGAAATTGCACATGTACCAGAATGGGAGTCAGGTATAAAACAGGAGGAAAAAGAGACAACCGTATTCACATTGAATATGAGTGGTAGGTTAGGAACCAAGTAAACTGACAACCAAAAATTGATCAAGCAAAACTGAGCTCAACTAATAAATCCTTTAGGTGATGGGAAACTGAGATGGTTTATTTCATAGTGTCCAGGAAAGCTGAGTATTTGCATGGAGGGGGATGAGCAAAGCAAAGAGAATAAGAAAATTTAGGTATATGGCACTAAAAATACAGAAGCACTTGTTTCACACATAAAAGGGCAGGTTTCATGATCCACGACCTTGCCCCAAGTTCTGTATTCAGAACTATGCTTGGTTTAGTGCTCTGCTTTCAATGTCTTTAAAATCTCAATAACTAGAGCACTCATGTGAACATACAATATGCCTACCTCGTTGTGTGTGTGTGTGTGTGTGTGTGTGTGTGTGTGTGTGTGTGTGTGTGTGTGTGTTTGCTTGTTTTTTTACTGATTTGTTTGTATATCATGCCCCAGTGTTCCATGCACAGCATGGCAAGATATCAAGAGGTAGGAATACCAAGAAGTAGGATGGCTACAGACAAAACAGGTGTTATAGAAGTTTCTTATGATTTCAAAGAAAGAAAATTTCTTCTTGCTTCTCCTAGAAAGAATAAATAAATTATATCTGATTCTAATACTGGAAGTTCTAAAATTGATCATTAAATATAAACAGAAAAAAAAGGATTTCTACTTCTGGACAAGTAGAATAGACTTTTCTCTATCTCTCCCAGGAAACCTCTGGACATTTATATAAAACAAATATAAGACACAAAAAGTTATATAGAAGAAATCAGACAGGCTAGGGACCTCAGGTCCTGTGGAACAACATGTTGGTGAGTTCTTTGGGTTTTCCTTTTGCTTCTTATATTCCATATTGTTTGGACTGAAAGTGGAAACCAAGAAACACCAATGAGTACAGACAAAAAACATCCCAACAAAAGCCTGCTCTTTCTAGCCAAAAAAACGATGAAAAGGGCAATCTTATAAGGCTGAAAACTTTTAGGCAATAACCACTCTAATCCATCCAAAACCACTGAAGAAACTATAGACACACCTTTACTCATTCCAGCAAAGCCTGAGAAGGGATCCTTGACTAACATTTACCAGGCTGTACTGATGCACCCAACCTTCTCTCTAAATTGGTGTTAGGGGAGACCAAGAAGAGAGCTGGGACTTTCATTCCCCCAGGCACTATGAGGTCTGAAGGCCATATGCATCCTCATTGGACAGTAACAAGATATCCCTCCATATCTCCACTGTGTTGAAGCCAGAGAAGGCCTGATGGAGAAGCAGGACTTTCATCATCACACAGTGATAGCAAGGCTACCCTTCATCTTCCCCTGACCCCACCATGCTATGTCAGCAGGGGTCACTTAAGGAGGAGTAACAAAGCAATCCTATGCTTCCGAGGATGGTATCAATGGAAACTGGCTGAGAACTAGAACTTTCATCTACATTCAACAATGAGGAATGGCTTCTCAAATAAAGGACAAGTGGGGAACATGACTTCTATCCCTAACTGGGAATATCAAAGACAGTGTATGCTCTCTTAGCCTGTATGAACAAGGTTAGAGAAAGCCAGCTAAAACAAAGTTTAAATAAGAACTAGCATCTCATAACTGTCCAGATATATTTTCAAAATATCTGGTCATACTAAAAACCAGGAAGACTTCGATTTGAATGGAAAAAATAACCACAGATGCCAATACAAGGTGATTGAGATGTTAGAATTACTTGGCAAACAATTACAAGCATCCATCATAAAAATGTTTCAATAAGAAATTAGGAACATGCTTGAAATAAATAAAAAATTAATAATATCAGCAAAGAACTGGTGAGTCTAAGAAAATAGTAGAGATAATGAAAAACCAAATGGAAATTTTAGAACTAAAAATATATATTACTGAAATTAAAGAGGAAAAAAAAAACTAAATGGGTAGACTCAAGAACAGAATGCAGGGAACAGAAGAAAGAATCAATAAATTCTTTTGGAGAAAGAGAAATTAGCCTGTCTGGACAGCAAAGAGAAATTAGGAGAATTACACCTCAGGGATATGTATTATCAAAGTCCTGTGAGGAAAGGAGAAAGATTGCAAGGCAACAAAATTATTGAATAAGTAATAGCTGCAAACCTTTCAAATTTTGCAAAAGATTCAAGAAGCTGAGCAAATCCTAAACATGAAATCCTCAGAGAAATTCATAGCCAACCAAATATTTGAACTGAAGACAAAGAAAACCTTTGGAAGCCATGAGAGAGTACCTTACCTATAGTGGAAAACAAGTTGAATTACAGGTATTTCTCATCAGGGAAGTTACAAAATGGAGCAATTGTTTTTAAAGCTGAAAAAAAAAAAGAATTGTGAACCTTAAATCCTATGCCCAATCCTATACCCTTGAGGAATGAAGGGAAAAATCAAGGCCTGCTCATATGAAGGAAAACTGAAAGGGCTTGTCATCAGCAGATTTGCTATAAAAGAAGGGCTAAAGGAAGATCTTTAAATGAAAAGGAAACAATAAAAGAAGGACTCTTTCAACATCACTAAGGAAGAAAGGACAGAATAAGCAAAAATATGGGTTAATTAAGTTGATCTCCTTCTTTTGAGAATTATCATATTTTTTCCTCCTCTGAATTACATTTGAGAATTAGAGCAAAATAAGAACACTGTCTGGTATCACTCTAAATGTATAAGGCAATTATATTATAAATGGGGAAGAGCAACAGGCTGCAGAAGAAGGTTTCTGCACTTTACTTGAACTGGTAAAGTGATTCCAGGTCATCAAGATTAAGGCCAGCAAAAACAAGGAAAGCCTGAGAAATTGTCACAGCCAAGAGGACTAAGGAGATATGGCAACTGAGTATAATGCGGTGTCTTAGATGGTATTCTTAATATTAAAGACTCATTGAGTAAAACTAAAGAAATCTAAATAAGCTATTAACTTTACTTAATGACAATACACCAAACATTGATTCATTAATTATAACAAATATAGCACACTAATGTAAAATTATAGTAATAGTGGAAACTAGGGTAGATAGGGAATAGATGGGAACTTACTGCATTATCTGCTCAGTTTTTACAGAAATCTAAAATTCTTCTACAAAACAAACCTATTATTTTAAAAAAATATTGTAACAGTGACAAATGCTGAAGAGACTGTGAAGAAACCAGATTACTCATACATTGCTGATATAAATGTAATATGGCATAGACACTCTGGAAAATAGTTTGGTTACTTCTCAAAAAAAAGGAAAAGAAAAGAAACAAGAAACCACTCTATAACCCAGCCATTTATCCCAGAGACATGAAAGCCCATGTTCACACAAGCACAGTTAATCAAAGATTTATATTAGTTCTATTCGAAATAGTTCCAAACTGGTAACAACCCAGTGTCTTTGGAAGAGTTAATAAATTGTGAAACAAGCTGAGACACACCCATGCCATGGAACACTACTCAGCAACAGAAATAAATGGGCTAATGATACAGACAACAATCAGAATGAATCTCCAGATGATTAGGCTGAATGATAAAATATAGCTCCCAAAGGTTATATATTATGATTTTATCTACATGACATTCATAAAATGAAAAATTATGGAAATCGTGAACAGATGAGTGGTTTCCAGAGGTTAAAGTGGAGTGAAGGGTGGGATGGAAATGTGGATGGTTAAAGCACAGCAGGAGGGATCCTTGTGGTGATGAAAATGCCCTGTATCTTGAGAACATTGATACCAAAATCCTGGTTGTAATGAGAGCTATAGTTTTGGAAGACATATTATCAGGAAAAACTGGGTACAGGAACTCTTTATACTATTTCTTACAAGTGTGTGTGAATCTATAATTATCTTAAAATTAAAAGCATAATTTGAAAAATATATATATATTTAACCATCTCCTCTCTTTCAGTAAATGCCCAATTTTATATAAAGCCAAAATTTTAGAAAATTTTCCAGAAAACATATTTTGTAGTATATAAAGAAAAAGAGATAGTTTATATTACTTTTTAAAGAATCATTAAATAGGATATACTACAGGATATTAACTATTTTATAGCCCAGCATCAAAATTACAGCAAGCCATAAACACCAGTTCTCATTGCACGCCCTGGGCTTATACGCTTTGACTCCTGGTTTTCCAAGCAATCAGCCCTTAGGACCACATAAAGGTTTAAAACTGATAGAGATTTAAAAGGTCATATGGATAAAATTCCTATCTAAGAGATAAGAAAACACAAGTCAAAGAAGTTTAAGTGGGGTGGCCAAGGTCCTGTGACTCACCTGAAGCAGAGCTGTGTCTGAAACCACAACGTCTTGGTTTCTCAACCATTGCTCTCATGCTCTATTATATTTAATTTTTTTTTTATTTCCTTATAGATGACCCATATTTGAATCATAAAGACAACTGTTTCTGGGAAGCTGACTTGCTTGTATGGGTTATGTAATTGAGAAAATCTATAAGAATCTGCTTAATAATTTAAGGAAAAAGAGACATTCAAATTGTTTCTTTAAATGTGCCTGCTCTTTGCCAAAAGAGCATAAATTTATTAAAAGATAAATGTGGATTAATGGTGACATTTGAGTCTAAGTTGAACTGTATAGAACTGAGCATTCAAAATTGCTTGACTGATTTAAATGGTCTTAAACTACAAGTTGGGGCAAAAGTAGGTTTACAGTTGTGATATACAAAACAGTTTATTCTTTTTTTTAATATATTTTATTGATTTTTACAGAGAGGAAAGGAGAGGGATAGAGAGTTAGAAACATCAATGAGAGAGAGACACCGATCAGCAACCTCCTGCATACCCCCTACTGGGGATGTGCCCACAACCAGGATACATGCCCTTGACCAGAATTGAACCTGGGATCTTTCAGTCCAAAGTCTGATGCTCTATCCACTGAGCCAAACCGGTTTTGGCTAGAGTTTATTCTTATATTATTTATTAAGTATTATATTATTTTCCTATAAACAACTATAAACCTACTTTTGCCCCACCCTGTATTGGATGGAGGCCAGCAAGTAAAAATAATGTTAAAGGGCACATTGTTTTACTGCTTTTCAAAAACTGTTCTTGTTTTCCTTACACCATTAAATTAAGAGTATATAATTGTAACTCAAATAGAAGTTGATTCTTTCTGTCACTTCTGGGACCAATTCATACACTGCCAAGTTAATAAAAAAATAAAAGTAACCCAAAAGCATTTCTTTGCAGAGATCTTAGAAAAACCAAAAATGCAGAAAAATATCTTAGAGAAACAGAAGAAATAAATTAGAGAGCACCTAACATTTCCAATTTACTACTTTGCTGTCACTCTTTTCTTTTGCTGGGATTTCTTAAACCCTCAAGCTGCCAAACAAATTCTTATTTCAGTTGTTCAAAGTCTGCTTTCTGTTTCTGTCTATCTCTGTATTTGTATCTATCTGTTTCCTCCACTCTCTCTTTCTGTCTTTCTTTTTTCCCCTATTTCTTCCTTCTTTTCTTTTTCTCTCCCTATCTTTATCTTTCTCCCTACTCTTCCTCTCTCTCTTCCTCTCCCTCCCTTCCCCTGAACTTATCTTCCTCCTTTCTCTTTCTCCCCTGCTCCCCCCTCCCCCTTTCCCTCTCCTCTTTCTCTTTAGCAGTGTTCTTTCATACTGGACACTTGATATACCCCCCACACACACTACCTCATTTTCTTTCCATATCATCTATTTCCCTCCCAAAGCTCACCCCCTCTATCTTTACATAGCTGTATGCTCAAACCGTTTTTCTTACAGGATTGCATAATTCTGGAAAACACAATTTTGCATCAATAATTGGTTGGTGGACATAAAAACACAACTATAAGATAATAGAAGTATAAATTGGCTTTGCTTTCTGGCTGACTGCATGTCTTTG
The DNA here is from genome assembly GCA_004026805.1 of Lasiurus borealis. NCBI lineage: Eukaryota > Metazoa > Chordata > Mammalia > Chiroptera > Vespertilionidae > Lasiurus > Lasiurus borealis. The sequence continues at coordinate 20,097 of PVJN01014553.1, read as the reverse complement.
GTTAGAAACCAGATAATGACTTATTGAATATTTATCCAGTGAAGTTGAATGTACAATGTTACCAAACGCACCCAGAAAGTAGTCACATCTTGATCGGGTAAATATAGTAATGGCCTTGAGTCACAACCTGAGCAATCTAGGCATAGAAAATACCTTTGGTTCTTGTTTCTAGTATTTTTTTTAATATTGTTTAGTAGGACCTCCACATTTAAAATAGCATTATATTAAAAAACTTGGCCCTCACCCCATTGTATCACATCTTCAGGATGATAGAGATTTCCAGTCACAGAAGTTGTGCATCATGGGTGATTTAATTCGTGGCAATTTGGTTTAGAACATAGTAAAGAAAATATTCCTATAAAATGAATTAATAAATAGTAACCAAAATCAGGTATTCTATAAATTCAATAGAATATACTGACTAAAGGGAGCTTTACATATTTTTGTCTACACATATTCTTGACAATCCCTCTCAATCCAATTTTTCTTTTTAATTGAAAGTAGCCAGGGAGCACTAGCTATCTCCCCATATGCTGATTATTAGAAGAAGAATTACACCACTGTAGAGCACTAGCAAATTGTCAGAGCAGCTGGAATTTGTTAAGACAAGTGGGGAGGGGAGGGATATGATTTGTGGTCAATTCATGGCTAGAGCAAAGCAGTTGACCTGGACAGATACAGAGAAAACGGGATATACTGTATTGGTAAAAAATATGTGCTTTCATTTGATGTTTCAGTGTGATCCTGAGTTTAGATACTATTAACAAGCTCATTCAACTATATACTTTTCATTCAAGTAATGTTAATACAGTTGATTCACAAGGTTATGATCCTGTTCAACATACTTTCAATCAGAATGAGAAAACAATTCTCTTCCAATATCCAACAACTCTCTCTAATACATTATTTTTAACTTTCTGGGGGGGATGATCTATAGATTTATGCAATTTAGAGATTGAAGAGCTAAATTTCCTTTTGACTTTCTAATGCATTCAGATGGAATTAGCAGTCTTTCACTGTCATTATATAAATGATTTCAAATGCAATTATTGTTTACTTAGTCTTCCTCTAAAAGAGATATTGACAAATGACTTTGGTATACATGTGTATGCATGTCCATAGTATATTTTACACTATTTTTTTTTGTCAGAAAAAAATATACTTTCTCAGACAAAAATGGTAAATTATTTTCTTTTTATAGATGCTAAAGCTTGGAGAAATGATAAAAGTATCTGAATTTACCATTTATCCAATGCTCTAAAAATATAGATTAGTAGAAAATAATCATGTCTAATAGACTTTCTCAAAATATACAATGAGGATTGATACCAAAGACACTTTTGGTTGTTAAATAATGACAATTGTTGGGGTTAGTGGTTTTTCAATAATGGTGTGTTTAGCCACATGATGATTTTATTCTGGTATATAGGGAAATTTCTTATTAAATAGTGAAATAGTTTACCACTTAATGATGGTACTATTTTTTTTAAAGTTTACTGAAGTATTTAAGTAAGACCTAGCCATAAACTATTTAATATATATGTATGTACTTCAGAGGAAGTGTCCTGAAATAGTAACAAAGTTTTAATCTAGAAATAGGTCTAAACCATTGAGCTTCAATTCTTTCATCAAAATGCCATGGAGAATGTTGCAACTAACTCACTCAATTTAGTTTTCCATATATTGAGTTTGGAGGGTGCTTTGTTTTTGTGTTTAATTGTTTATTTCTAAAATCTTCTCATGAATGGAATGAAAATACATCTAAGACATTTTAAAGAAGCTGAATGTTTAGTGCTCCTCCTTCTCTTAACATCTTAATGACTAAATTGCTATTTTTTAATACAACTCCTCCTCCTGACCAAATCCTCATTGCTTAAATTACTTATCATTCATAATGTTAAAGTATTGTGTATTTCCACTTTAGAGTGAGTTGTTTTAGTGTATGAATTTTAATATTTTGGGGGGTAGTTTTTTTTCAATTGTGGCAAAATATACAAAGCTTAAAATTTCCCATTTTAACCATTTTTGAGTGTACAATTCAATGGCATTAAGTTGTACAACCATCTTCCTCTAGAACAGTGGTTCTCAACCTTCCTAATGCCGTGACCCTTTCATACAGCTCCCCATGTTGTAGTGATCCCCAACTATACAATTATTTTCCTTTCTACTTCATAACTGTAATTTTGCTGCTGTTAATGATCTGTAATGTAAATATCTGATATGCAGGATGTCTTCGGCGACCCTTCTGAAAAGGTCGTTCGACCCCCAAAGGGGTCACGACCCACAGGTTGAGAACCGCTGCTCTAGAACTTCCCTTACCTTTTGAACAGAAACTCCCTACCCACTAAACAATAAGTCCTGTTTCCCTGTTTCCCTTCCCCAGAGCTCCTGGAAACCACCATTCTTTTTTTTTTATATCCTATGAATTCAAGCACTCTGGATACCTCATATAAGTGTGGTCATATAGCATTTGTCCTTTTGTGAGTGGCTTATTTCACTAAGCATACATAATGTTTTCAAGGCTCCTCCATGTTAGAGTACATGCATGAATGTCTTTCCTTTTTAGAGTTGAATAATTTTCCATTTACCACATTTTGTTCATCCATTCATCCATTGACAGGCAGAACAAATACTGGAAAGTCAAAAATTATTTTATTTCTATCTGTCATAAAATTCTTGTTTTATGTTGATACTAGAGGTCCGGTGCACAGATTCATGCACCAGTGGGGTTCTCAGCCTGGCCTGCAGGGATCAGGCTGAAACCAACTCTGCAACATTCCCCAAGGGGTCCTGGATTGTGATAGAGCAGTCCTGGGGTGATGCACCCTAGAATCAGGCTCCCTCCTCTCTGGTTCTAGGTTTGTCATCCAAGAATCATAACTGCCAAGTCATCACAGATCAGTAGCTCCTATATTGAGTGTTTTCCTGCTGCTGGTCAGTGCATGTCATAGCTACCGGTGAGAGCATCTACCTCCTGGTGGTCATTGTGCACCATAGTTACCAGTCAGATGGTCAAATGGTCGGACAGTTGCTTAAGCTTTTATATGTGTGTGTGTGTGTGTGTGTGTGTGTGTGTGTATTCTTAGATTAAGACATTTTACTGCCATCTGCTGAGAAATATTTGTTGGAATAAATATGCAAAGTATGTTGTCTATACCTATACTGTGAACACAGCCTTGCTAGAGCTGGTACCCTCATGCCATATACAACCTGGGTAATTGTGTGTGGCAGCCCTGGGCTACAGACTAATGCCTTCTAACAATGAGCTTGCATCCTCTGTTGCTGTGGTTGCAATGGCTCTAAGAGGATGGAGAATGTGATGTATATGGACAAGAAATGAAAAGTATCTAAATACAGTTGTTTCAGGATATTATACCAATTATTTATGCTTAATTAATACATTGGTCATGACCATGGGTACAGCTAAATAATGGCACTTCTTATTTGCAAGCTATTCTTCATACTAGAAAAGTTTTAGTTAACTGAATGCTTGCATCGATGCACCTTCAAGTATCTTGTACGTTAGATCAGTTTCCAACTGGAAATATGATGAGATCTATTTTCTCAGAATTAATAAAGAGAGGAATGCAGTGACCAACTTATTATGCTACTTATCAAATAGTACCACATGCTATACATACAAATTACTAGTTTAGAAAGAAATTTAACACAAGAAGTATACTGGAAATAACTTAATTTATTGCTCATGCTACAGAAGGTACTTCACTATCTTGTGTTGCCTAAAGTCATGTTTACATATAAAAATTAAAATTAGAACTATGTTAAAAATACTATGTTTGAGTTTTATGAAAGCTATGGACTAAATTGTGTTCCCTCAAAATTCATATGTTGAAACCATAATCCCTGTTTTTGGAAATAAAGCCATTAGGAGGTAATTACAATTAAATGAGGTCATACAGGTGGGATCTTAATCTAATAGTATTGCTTGCCTTATAAAGAAGAATGACAGAGAGATATGTGAATGCAGAAGAGATCATGTGGACACACAGTGAGAAGGTAGTCACCTGTTACTCAAAGGGGGAGCTCTCATCAGACACCAATTAATCTGGTACCTTCCTCTTGGACTTCCCATCTCCAGAATTATGATAAAACACATTTCTATTGCTTAAGTCAGACTATGGTATTTTGTTATGGCAGCCCAAGTAGACTAATACAAGTAATAATTATATTCTAAATCAATAAAAATTTACTATTCATTGGCATCTAGGAAATATTTCAAAAATTTCAAGTTTTTTAAATGTGAGATAGGTAGTTAAATATTTGAGGTGGTTAAAACCAAAATATTAAAGAATTTTCAGTTTCAAAGAATTTTTTTGAATTACACTCCAAGCAAACATGCAGTATAAGTAGAAATAGATAGATGTCCTTTTTTCAGCAACTAATTTTTTCTAAGTTATGTGTCAAATACATTTTATGTTACAACTCAAATTTGCAGAGAAGGTATTTCTATAGAACAAACCTGGTCTTTCTTCCAAGCCCTGATCTGCTAATTAAAAGAAAGAAGCAATAAATAAACAAACCCAGTTATCTTAATAGGCTTAAAGATTTAAAACTTAATTAGTTAGCCTGATATAATTTTAGTATAGTCTTTCTGATAATCACCCCTCTCTTCCCTTATTCCTCTTCCTAAGATGTCATTCAGGCACATGGTAGGAGAGGAAGGTGCATGCATAGCCCCATAGTGGGGGTTGAAGAGGGTCTGCAGATGTGTGTGATTCTTGGGAGTATGCTAGCTAGCATGCATGCATCACCAAGCCAATGCCTATTGACTGCCGAGTGAGTGAACAGATGTTTGTTGACCTCCTATGGTTCTTCTATGGACCTAGGCAAGGCTCCTGGTGGTATTCCCTGTTGAACTTGACCTCACCTTGGTTCTTGTCATCTAGTTTTGACTCCCATTCACTCTCAGCTAAAGAGGTCTCCTCTGTGCCATACTCCAGGGTTACTCTGTTTCCTCCTCTGTCAAGTTTACTAGCCAGACCCATAGTTATTTCTGGGTCTACTCAATGTCACTTAGAAGACAAAAACAGCTCAGGAAAGCTCCACCGTAGGGCTGTCCAACCTTCTTAGGATGCCAATTTTATTTGGTGTAGCTGTGGTCCAAACTGTTGATTGCAAGAGTCACAAGCAGGAAGCAGGTGAACAAGAATTCTCCTCCTCTGAGCAACCAAGCTTCAAGATAGAAAAATTAGCTCATTTTGCACTTCTAATTTTCTTTATTCTTCCTTTGCCCAAAATTTTCTCAGCATCAGAAAGGGAAAACTTTTTCTTCTTTCTCCTGATCTGTGCCTGTTGTATGTAAAACTCTAATATCACCCACCAAGTCTGTTTCTTGTAATGGGAGTTAAAGAAATTTAAATAATCCTTCCTCAAAAGAAGTGTTTTGTACAAAATCTATTGTTTTATGAAGTAGTTAACATTTTTGAATGTCAGAAGCTTAATATTACTCCATTTCAGTTTTGGAACTATTTCTGTAATTTATTCTAATCACTCCATTGGCCAGAAAATGCCTTGTGAACCTGGAATAAAGATCATGTACTTACAAGCAAAAGAAGCAAGCAATCTTCCCTCTTCCCCTCACAAATATTTGTGTAGTTAAGCATGGCAGCTAAGAAACAGCTTAGTAATGTGTGTGAGTGAATCAATATGCATGTGTGTGAATATGTCGTGTATTGTCCTTTGTCAAAAGTGGGACCCATGCTTGAAAGTTATTTTTAAAAGCCCCCATAGTTAATTCTGATGTATAGTTGAGGTGGGGAGTTATAGCTGTATGTATGAGGAAAGAAAAACAATATTGATATTTAAAAGGTAACACATAGTATCTTTTGGAGAGTGGTTAATCTTTCAGAGCCTTCGAAGCATATTTTTAAGATATTTTCATCTATTAAGACATTAATGACCACATAAAATGCCTTTGTTTAAACATTCAAATCTAACACCAGATTTCATAACAGAGACATCCTTATCCCATGTGGCTGAGATAAAAATAGCTTAGAATTATCCACAATTCCCAAACATCATGAAGACTTTAAAGACACATGATTCAAAACAGAAGATAAATGCCTAATAAACATTCTCACTTTTAAATATTATTGGTTTGAATCAAAACTCTGAAATTCTCCTGTTTCTTCATCATCTAGTTTTATTAGACTCTTTAGTGATCCTAGACACATTATTTTATTGACAAAATACAGTTAATATTATACTGAAAATATTTAATTGCATGAATTAAGTTTTTGTATTATAATCATTCATTCATGACAACTACAGAAAATGAAAGAGAAATGAACATTGCACAACAGTAATAAGGCTATGGACTAAGACACTGGACAAATCCCACTGTCAATCTATGTCTGGGCCTGGCTCAACAACATATGCAAAGCAGCGCTCCAGCACTGCCAATATTGACTTTCCCAACCCACCGCAAAGAGATATCATTCTTTAAATGAAAACCTACAAACATATGGGAACTCACTATAATCCAAGAACTTGGCTCTGTTATACCCTAAGAAACCTAATGCACTTTCCCTGAATGACCTATATGCTTCCATGATCTCAAAAATAAAAAACAACCATCAGGTTGGAAAAGAAGGGTCTAAGAAGCATGTACTTCTGCTCACAGTGAATTTTTTTACAGTCCTCACCGGAATTAATTACTGAAAACTTGCACATGTAGTAATTAATTTTATGCAATTCAGTACCATCTGCAGATGCATATTTTCATTCAAAACTAGAATAATCTGATATAAAATTGAAATTGTTGAGAATTTTAAGAAAACTAACATCTTTGCATCTTTATTTATGCTAACCAATTAGATAAGGAAATTATAATTTATAGAAAATTGTCAAAATGACCAACTAGATTACCTTTAGATAGATGTCAAGGCAAGAGAGAGAGAGAGAGAGAGAGAGAGAGAGAGAGAGAGAGAGAGAGAGAGAGAGAAGAAAACACCACACATTCTAAATGTTGACCTTTGCTTCACAGGTTATTTAATCTAACTTAGATTTCTAGGCCATACTGATATATTCTTACTGTAATAATACTATACAGAGTTTTCAAAACTCTATAGATTCACAAAGGTTTATTTAGCCTGCAGAATTTGTATTGCTTCCATCCACATTAACAATCCCCAACTACTGCTCTCATAACACTGGTCTGTGGAAAACAAGAATCCAGTCATCTCAGGTACTCTCCATAGTTCGCTCCCCAGAGCCTGATAAAATAATTTTAAAAATAAATAAACTGATCAAAAGAGGGCATAAAAGAAAAGTAGAGAATATTACCCATTTTTGTAAGATCCCTGCCTGGTCACCCTTTTGTGGGCTGTCCTAATTTATTTTAGGCCTTAGGCATGTGAGTCACACTTTAGCTTTTCATTACTGATTTAAATATGCAGATAAGCTCTGCTAGAACAGAGCCTACTGTGCCAAGATCTGAATTTATCCATCAGAGAGTGTAGACTGCTATAGTCCCTGATTTACAAACCCTGCAAGTATCATAAGCAGTTTATAATCAAGGACAGGACACGGCATGGTCTCAGGAAGGATTGTGAGCCAGCAGTGAGAGATCCAGGAACATCTCTTCCACAGAACATAAAACATCTGTGTTGGCAGAAACTGGTTTTGTTCAGTGGATAGAGCATTGACCTGTGGACTGAAAGGTCCCAGGTTTGATTCCAATCAAGGGCATGTACCTTGGTTGCAGGCACATTCCCAGTAGAGGGTGTGCAGGAGGCGGCTGATAGATGTTTCTCTCATCGATGTTTCTAACTCTCTATCCCTCTCCCTTCTTCTCTGTAAAAAATCAATAAAATATATTTTAAAAACAACAACAACAAATTCATGTTGTGTTTGTGCTTTCAAAATCATCCCATGAAAGAGAAGTTGCAGTGTCGTGGAGCAAGGTGGGTGTCCACCCTGACATACTATCTTCCATTTTCAGTGTTAGGAGCACAAAAGCAAATGCATGGAAAAATGGAGCTAGACATCCCAAGGCTCAATCACAGAAAGTGCTTTCTTTCTATTAAATTAGCAGTATTCACTTTTCTACAGGAATCAAACATATGTGTAGGCAGAGATACACATTTTAACTGCTAAAAAGCACGTATTCTGATACTTCATCTTTAAGAATACAACTACAGTATTTCATTGAATGTTTTTTTCTTCTTTTACATGTATGTTTCTTATCTGATAAATTATACATGCCTTCCTATGCTATAGAATGAGTTGCCAGAGAAGCAACAATCTATGGCTGTTATATTCTCTCTCTCTCTCTCTCTCTCTCTCTCTCTCTCTCTCTCTCTCTCTCTCTCTCTCTTTAACATTGCCTTAAAACTCATCGCAGAAAATTATAAAAGCCATTTATTTACAGCACAGAAAGTAATGAAACTAAATTAAATGATTGGTTCTGGAAATAAAATTTTTGGAAGAGATTATTTATAACTTGCTCACTATTTACATGGCCAATGCCTCCGTGAGCCTTTTTCCAATTACTTTAATTAAATAAATCCCACTCCTAAAAGTATAAAGGTGACAGCAGAAGAGATTCTGGGGCTCTGTAATTTACTCCCCCAGGCAAAGTAATTCATAGCAATCCTAATGCCAGTCTTAGTAAAAGAAAGCTATGCTGTTTCAGACATTTATTTACCTGACATTTATGGTAGGAAATTTCACCTAAAAACCTTAGGAATGTAAAAACATAAGTCATCAATTTCTCTTTCTTGTACAGGTAATTTGATCTTTATCTCATTCTTTCACACTTCAACACTGGAATGAAGGCTTTGTACTTTCTAAACTAAATGATAAGATTGAAAGAAACAAAGTCAAGAGTCTCATGAGGCCAATTCACAGTGAACGCTAGATAAAATCATCCAAGACTAAATGCTGTTACTGAACTAACTTGGAACAATTTAACACTGATTTCAGCATCAGGAGACTAAAGTTCATGAAATGTTTTATTCTTTAAAGAAGAAATATGCAATTTTTGCTGAAAACAGTTTGATTTTTTTTATCAATGCCTTATTGATCCATATGGCTATAAACACTGGTTAAAGACTTCCATTAGTATGTTTTGATTTAGAGCTATTTTCAACACCTGAAGATAAACTAGCAGGCTACCTTTTGAAATAAAAATGTTCATATATGCATTAAGATATTTCTGAACTTGGAGAACAGCTAAAAATGCAAGTTTAAAAGATATTCATGTATTTGAGTTGATTATTTATGTCCCCTTTTTGTGCTTTAAAATGTAAGATTATAGTTTTATAAGCATAAAAATAGAAACCCCTCTTTCTTGCCTCCAGAGTTCTACAAAGAAATGAAAGTAAAAGAGTAAAACAGATGAAGGATGACAGAACAGGAGAAGAATCAGCATGAGATGTCAAGAAAATTTTGGAAGATGGAAAACTAAGAGGGAACTGCAAAAGCAGAGGAATGAAAGTTGAAAATCAACTGCCTGTTGACCTTAAACAAATAGCCAGATATTTCTCCAGCAAAATTCAGAAACAAGAGATGATCAAAATTCTGGACATGCAGTCAGTCTAATGGCAAACCACATGCACATCTAGAATAACAAAGGAGGATAATGCTCTTTTATGGACTTTGGAAGGCATTGCTATAGAGAAAAAATTCATTAGAGGAAATAATTTCAAGCACAGTGACTTTTTATTGGCTGAGTTATGGCCATCTCCCATTGGTTGAGCTGTTACTGGGCAAGAAGGAATCTTTCCTTCCTCTTGCTGAAGGTTGTAAAGTAGTATCACTTCCTGTTGTAAGTGTAAGGATGTCTCTTCCTATGGGAGTCATTACTATACATCAAATGACACATGTGTGAGAATTCTCTCTTATAAACTCCATTTTCAATGAGGTTCCTCTTTATTAATTTTCACATCCCGAAAGAATGAAGTGCACCAATTAGAGACAAGCATACATAAATATTTTAAACACCCCCAATATTAATTTGAAAAAATTTTCAACTTTAGACATATCACCAATAATTTCATAAAATATTTTATGAATCAGGATCTAACCAGAAAAAGAGGAACCACTATTACTAGTTAAGACAAAATGGGTTTGGTACCAAGAATTGGTACACAGATGATACAATTACTAAGAAATCAACCGGGAATAGTGAAGCAGAGATGAGCAATTGCAGAAAGATGGAACCGTCTCTAAATGGGAGATAAAAAGGATGAGTGGTATTACCAGAGCCCAGGGTCCAAGATGGAAACTTGGGCCTTGGTGGGCCTGTCTAAAGAAACTAGAGTCAAAGAGGAGACATAAGAAGTACAGAAGAAGATACTTGAGACAGTGAGGGCAAGAAACATCTGTCTTCTCCCTTTCTCCTGCTCCCCTGTCTTCTTCAAGGTTCTCTCATTGTCCAAACCCAGCTGGAAGCCAGTGACATGAAAGCCTGAGAAACATAGTCCATAGGGATCAGTTCCACTATTTAGAAAAAAAAAGGAGGAAGAAATTGATTTAAGAGAAATAAGTCAAAGTTTGACTTAAATCAAAAATCTTTGCCATGCCGAGACCGGTTTGGCTCAGTGGATAGAGCGTCGGCTTGCGGACTGAAAGGTCCCAGGTTCGATTCCGGTTGGGGGCATGTACCTTGGTTGCGGGCACATCTCCAGTGTGGGGCGTGCAGGAGGCGGCTGATCGATGTTTCTGACTTTCTATCCCTCTCCCTTCCTCTCTATAAAAATCAATAAATATATTTTTAAAAAAAATCTTTGCCAAGACCGGTTTGGCTCAGTGGATAGAGTGTGGGCTTGGGATGAAAAATCCCAGGTTTGATTCTGGTCGGGAGCATGTACCTTGCTTTCGGGCACATTTCCATTGTGGAGCATGCAGGAGGTGGCTGATCGATGTCTCTCTCTCATTGATGTTTCTGACTTTCTATCTCTCTCCCTTCCTCTCTGTAAAAAATCAATAAAATATATTTAAAAAATCTTTTATATAAACTTGGATTTGAATAATATATTTCTTCTGGTGAATACAGTACCGTACCCATATTTCTTTTTCCCTGAAGCTCTTAACAATTTTAAAGGAGTAACTTAATTTTTAGAAAACTGTAATTCTGCTGTTTTATGTGATAACCAGCACAAATACAAATTCGGGCATAAATTCTAGAGTTTCTGTGCCAGGGAGAAAATTTATATAAATTATCTTCTATATACATAGAATAAAATGTTTCTGTTTTTCAACCTGTATATAAATAAACATGTATAATCCTTAAATATCTGTCTTTCTTTATTGAGTCACTCACTTGTTTATCCAACAGATCTCTATAAGCACTTCCTATGGGAAAACAAAAATGAAAACACATATCTAACCTGAGAGGCAAAAAGGAACAAAAAAGCAAGTGTGGATGTCTAGAAGCAAAGTAGAATAATAGAGTTTGGATCTGAAGTCAGATACATGTGGGTTAGAAATATAGCCTATTATTTACTCACTGTGTGATGATGGGAGAGTTTCTGAGCTCTGAGAACCTTGGGTTCCTCCCACGTAAAATAGGGTAATAATATTTGCCTCATAGGACACAGTTTTTAAGCACTAAGTTTGATAATTCATGACTCATGTTTAATGGAGCAGTTAATTTAATCACTCTTTAGTTGTATATCTTAAGTGGACTCTTAAGATATTTATTCAATAATTTTTACTGCCCAGTTGTATTAAACTTATTAAAATAACAGAGTGAACCTCCAATAAATATTACCCATTATTATTGCTACTAGAGGTCTGGTGCATGAAATTCGTGCACGGAGGGGGGGGGGTGTTCCTTAGCCCCGACTGTACCCTCTCCAATATGGGATCCCTTAAAGGATGTTTGACTGCCAGTTTACAAGGATCGGGCCTAAACCAGCAGTCAGACATCCTTCTCACAATCTGGAACTGCTGGCTTCAGCCCCTCACCTGACTGCCCGCCTGCCTGATTGCCCCTAACTACTCTGCTCACCTCCAAATGTGTTCTCACCAGACTGATCATCTGAACTGCCACCCCCTCCCCCCCAGGCAGGCCTACTCACCTCCAACTGCCACCCCTGCTGGCCTGCTTGCCTCCAACTTCCCTCCCCACTGGCCTCCTCACCTCCAATTGCTCCATGCTGGCCTGATCACTCCAATCGCCCTCCCCCCCTCCCCCACTGTCCTGATTACCTCCAACTGAACCCATCTGATGGCCTGCTCACTCTCAACTGCCCCCTTACTGGTCTGCTTACCCCCAACTTCCCCTGCTCTCCCATCCTGGCCTGATCACCTGCCAGTGACCCAAGGTCCCAGCCAATCCGTTTTTTCTTTTTTTCTTTTCCTTTTCTTTTTTTTTTTTTTCCAGTGCCTCCTTGAGCAGAGGGCAGAGCTAGCTGGAAGCAAATATCTAGGATTTATTTATATTCTATAATTGAAACTTTGTAGCTTTGAGTGGAAGCCAGCCCCGGCCAGGGCAGGGGGGAAGCTTGGCTTCCTCCATCACCAGGCCAACCCAAGCCTCTTGCTTGCTTCAACTCTGTGGCCAGCTGCCATCTTGGTTAGGTTAATTTGCATACTCCCTCCTGACTGGCTGGTGGACGTGGCTTGGCATAGCAAAGTGATAGTTAATTTGCATGTTTCTCTTTTATTAGTGTAGATTTCCATGATTAATAAGACATAGATCTTTTCCTTAAGATTGTTTTATAAAATTTTTATTGTTGAAAGTATTACATATGTCCTTTTTTTTCTCCCATTGACCACTTCTCCTAAGATTATTTTTTAATTCCCTCCTGAGGATATAGTTGTTGTTGTTGTTGTTTTTTAAATTGTTTCTGTTGTGTTTTTTTGTGTGTGTTGTTTTGTTTTGTTTTTGTTTTTTGTGTTTTTATTTTTTTAATTTTTAGAGGGAGAGGAAGGGAGAGAGTGAGAAACATTAATGTGAGACAGAAACATTAATCAGTTGTCTCCGGTACAAGCCCAAACCAGGGATTGAGCCTGAAACTTGGGTATGTGCACTGATTGGGAATTGAACCCACAACCTTTTAGTGTATGTGACAATGCTTCAACCAATTGAGCCACCCTGTCAGAGTCTTCCCTAAGATTTTTAAAAGAAATAGGACTTACACACAATGTCAATGTTACCCAGAAAGTGGTAAATATATATAAAGAGTTACAGATGTAGTGCTATTACTACATATTAGAGAATCAAAATATATTTTTTCAACTTAGAATACCAATAAGTCTAAACAAGGGGGTGGAATTTGGGCTAAAACTTGAAAGAGATGTAGGATTTGGATATAGATGGGAACTGTGTGAGCAAAGGCATAAATGTAAAAGTGTGGACATGCTGGATATCATTGGCAAATAGTGAGTGGGTACATTTGGAACAGAACATCAAGTGGGTAATAAAGAGCAGCTGGAGTCAAGTTTGAAAAGAAAAGAAAAAATCATCACTGGAGAGCATTATGCTAAGTGAAATAAGCCAGTCAGAAAAAGATAAATATCACATGATCTCACTCATTAATGGAATATAATGAACAACATAAACTGATGAACAAACATAGAACCAGAGTCATAGAAGAATCAAACAGTTTGTGAGGGAAGGCAGGAATTGAGGGGATAAGAGATCAACCAAAGGACTTGTATGAACGCATATGAGCATAACCAATGAATACAGACGAGGTGGGGAGTAGGGGTAAGAGCATGTAATAGGGGGTGGGGCAGCCAGGGAGAGATCAATGAGAGAAAAAAAGACTTATGTAATACTTTAAACAATAAAGAATTTAAATTTAAAAAATCATCAAGGCAGAAACCAGTTTGCTCAGTGGATAGAGCGTTGGTCTGTGGACTGAAAGGTCCCAGGTTGGATTCTGGTCAAGAGCATGTACCTTGGTTGCAGGCACATCCCCAGTAGGGGGCGTGCAGGAGGCAGCTGATAGATGTTCCTCTTGTGTTGATGTTTCTAGTTCTCTATCCTTCTCCCTTCCTCTCTGTGGAAAATAAATAAAATATAATAAAAAAATAAAAATAAATCATCAAGGACTAACTATTGAGTCTTGCTTGCCCTTAAGAAGGCAAATAGGATGCTGATATGTAGAGCTGGGCTTAGAGACTGTAAAGGCATCATTTGGAAATATGATTGGAATGGAAAAAGAGTAATACAGAATCAAAGACAAACTAGGTACTTTTTGCAAAAGATGATGCTGGGGCAATAATTAGAAGCTGAATTATTAAGTTCTGTGCATGATCCAGAGTTGTGTAGTTGGATAGGAAGAAACCTCCAGAATTACTATGAGCCAACCTTAGAATTCAAGGGAGCTGGTACTCACAGATGAGCATACATTATTCTTCTGATGTAATATCTCCTGATATTCCATAATATCATCCTTTCACTTCTATTTTTCTCAAAAAAAAAATGGCTATTTTGTTTCTAATATTATTGCTGTTATGCTCTTAACCCAGGCCTCACTTTACAGAGCATCAGCCTACTCACAAGTCAATCCTATAGCAGACTAAGAGTAATCACAAACTTCCTTCATTTTGATAATAAATTGAAAAAAACAACTTTTTTCAGATTGTACAATGCTATGAACTATTTCTGAATGAAATTCGCAGCAATTTTCATCAGTCTTTAAGAGCACAAGCAGCCTAAACCTGGTTTTTCCTTTCTTTGCTTAATTGATATATGGGATATGTGTGATTGACAGACTGAAAGCAAAAGGCTCAAAAAATAATAGCCAAGGATATGTTTCATAAGATGCAGTACAATAAAAGTATCTTTGTTATTTCATTAAAGAATATAGATGGGCCTAATCTGTACACATATACAATATCCTTACCTTGTTTTTATTTGTATTTGTGTGATCCAGTGCCTAATGATTATCTACCAAACAATGGGTGCTAAACAATGATGAATAGATGAATGAAATATCAGTTTGATTTGATTCCTCTACAATCCCTGTACTGTTTTTTCATTGGATTTTAACTACAGATTTTAATTCTCTTGTTAGGTGTATTTTTATTAAAAATTGACTCAAATTATTTTAGGAAGAAAATGAATTATGATACATTACTTATAAATGCTGATTCTCAAGGCAGTTTCATTTATAGAAGGACTAAAAAAAAACCAGAAATATTACTTACATAATGAGGCTAATTTTATAACCTGTCCTTCAGTGTTTAGAATAACCTATTGAGACTTTACCAAGGGGAATTCATCTGGATGAGAGAAATCAGCACAAGTTTGTATTTTTTCATTTGTTTGTTTTCCACCTGACCTCATTTTTATGGATTTTGATGCTACCTACAGAACTGTAGAAGAAAACCTCTAGCTGAAAAATGGATATTGCTTTATGGTACTTGAGATAAATCTGATAAAGCCTGGGTATCTCATTTCCCAAGAGGTTAGTTGACTAAAAACCTGGAAAGAATAGTCACAACAAAACTTTTATGCTAGAATGAGATATTAAAAATAAATAAATAAAAGGAAATCTCCACAAAAAATCTAATAGGTAAAAAAGATACAGTAATGATATATATAAAAATCCATATATATGAAGCTGAATGCTGTGTTACTTCTGGGAAAAACAATCTGACTAGCTCAGAAAAAATATGGAAATCATTTTATTGGTAAAATAATAAAACTGGATGCAAAGAGGAGATAGAAAAAAAAGGGAGGTAAGATTAGAATAATTATTAGAAGAAGGAGGGAACAAAGTTGATGGATATCATATGGAGGAGGATAATTATCATGACTAAGATAGATTTAGAGGGAATCAGTGCAAAATATTATGAGGAGACAGGAAAGGAGACATTGGAAAAAAAGTTTACTTATGTGATTAATAGAGAACAGTTAAGATCGATGAGAGAAAGAGCTGTGTGTAATAAATTTACTATTCAGGAATGTCACTTTCATTTTTACACAAAATGACTGGGGCATCTTAGCCTTTGGAAGAATAAAAATTGACAAAATGATCATTTTTAAGCAAAATCACAAAGCAGGAACTAAAATAAAATAATTTTAAAGTCTCATTTCAGAAATTAATGACTAGACAAATCTTCTTGAATTTCAAATGGGAAAGTTATGGTATATTCTGTCCTTAATTCAAACTCTATAGGCTTATCTAAGAAGTAGCTTAACTTGTAGTTAAGATTAAAAAATAAATCATAAATCTCTCAAATAGAATGATTATTTGTTTTTATATTCCCTATTATCATGGAAACCTTAGAAAATCCTGCATTTATAATAATGCCTGTGGCTGTTTTGCCATGTGTTTGTATAAACTCTCACTAAAGTTCCTAGAGTGTGATAGCACAAGGCTTTATTTTTAAGTTTCAACAAAGGATGTAAATGAAAGTATGACATGTTCTACAAAGTTCTTATATATTTCTCTCTGTCCTGAACAATTATGCATGGTTTCTATTTTGTGATACAGGAAACTAGCCCATTCATTTCCCAAATGAGAAGAGAAATGTTGGACTTGCCTGTTAACACTTTCAACATCATAGTTATAAAGACAAGCTCATCTTGCCCTTTGGAAGCAGTGACCAGGTAGTGCTAAAACTTTGACCTCTTTAATCCCTCTTCCTAAAATGGCAGAGTAATGAGGGGTGGTGTCCACTAGAAATACCTTTTATAAAAGATCACCAGTAGAGGGCTGAGATACCAGTGAAGGCAATATTATTTTAGTAGAAATTAAAAGATAATTGATAAAAAAAATGGCTTTAGATCTTACAACAATGGGGAACTGTAACCTACCCCACCATTCTTTGGACATTGTTTCTGTAAATGCTAACTTTCACTAATATATAGCTGATTGATAAACACTATCATATATAATAAAAACCTAGTATGTTAAGTGTCCATTCATCTGGTGATAGATCAACTGTTCAACCAATCAAAGTATAATATGCTAATGATATGCTAAGGCCACTCAACCACTTGCTATGACATGCATTGACCACCAGGGAGCAGACAGTCAACTGGTCAACCAGTCACTATGATTGAACTGACCACCAGGGAGCAGATGCTCCAACCATAGGTTAGCTTGCTGCTGGGGTCTGTCTAATGGAGACTGAGTGAGATAGGCCAGACATGCACTGGAACCCTCCCATGGTCCCTCTCCAGCCTGATCATGCACCAGTGGGGTCCCTTGGCTTGGCCTGTACCCTCTTGCAATCTGAGACCCCTCAGGGAGACAGTTTTGGCCCAATCCTGCAGGACACTGCCCTTGGAAGGTGCCAGGCATGCGGCCCATGACTGGTGAGTACTGCTTCAATGGCGTGAGCCTCTCCCAATCAGAACTGATTGGGTGTGAGCCCACGGCAGGGTAGTGAAGCCAAGATGACCAGAAGCAGCAGGTAGGAGCTGTAGGTGGCATTGGACTGTGGATTTTGGCCTGGTCCTCACAGGCCACCCTGAGGGACCTCACCTACGCATAAATTTGTGCACCAGGCCTCTAGTGTTTATATAAGAATTCTAGGAACTAACTTCAGAAGATGAATATTCTGACCGGGAGATTTGCTGATCTGCAACTATTGAACCAGAATGATGTAGAAACTAAGATGATGAAGACCAGGATGATGCATACCATATTATTACTTCACCTGTTTCAAGATCCTTATCAGAATGGGGTGTTGTTGGCCTCACATAAAGAACTTTTCTATTCCCTCACCTTATTGCTTTTATTTTCCCTCTCTCTAATAAAAACCTCTGCCTGTACTGAGATGGAGCGATGGGCTTTGTGACAATAATCCTCCATCTTCTCAGATGTCCAGCACTTGAATAAACCTCTTTCCTTTTTCATCAGCATCTGTCTCACAAGTTTGACTTTCATGATGTCTTGATTACAATCTTTGGTTACTACTCTTAAGTGTCAGAAATGTAGCCTCTCAAGCCTGTCCCAGATCTATTGCATCAAAATTTTTATCTTAACCACATCATCAGGTGATTGCTATGTACATTTAAGTCTGAGAAACACTGTTTTAGTGTATCTCTTTAAATTCTGATTCATTGCTTAGAAAAAAGTAAACCATAATCTTATTTTAATAGGAAAAGTAGAAGAAATTCTTCCCTAGCCTCTGTTAAAAATTTCCCCAAATACAAATAACACAGTGTCTACATGGGCAGAAGTAGATGCTCAATAAACACAATTCAATGCCAAAGACCTTAAATTATCAACTACCCCAACTCCTAACCTCATCTAAGGTTATTAAGGCAACTTACCAATGAAAGAACTAATTCTTAAAGTATTTCTGACATTTATAAAATACTCGTCTACCTGTATTCCCACCCTTGGATTATATATGGTCATTAATAGGAATTCTTTATGATGCTGTCAGAGACTATAAAAGCTCTCATTTGTTTAAGTTGGCTTATATCAAGGTTTCAATGTATGTAGTTATGTTTCAGGAGATGTGATTTGAGCTGCAGTATATATGATTTCGTAAAACATAGTTTTGATGGTTTTATTATTTGTGGAACCTGTAGAGGAATACATATGTAAACAAAGTTCAAGAAAGCAACAAAGTGGGGCTATATAAAATAAATAATTGAAAATTCAAGTTGAATAAAAATAGAAGTTAAAAAATATTGTGATTAATATCAGCATATTTAGACATGCAAATCAAAGAACATTCATGTATATTGAACAACTCAGGGATGGGATTAATTTTGCATCTATTAGATTTTATAAATAAGACTTTTTTTAACAAATAACAAAAGCAGTTTTTATCTTATATATTAAAAATTAAAATTTAGGTTTTTTTCCCAGATGCAAAGTTACTGAAAGTTTTATTTCATGGTGTACTATTATATAAAAACTATAATATATTAAAAATGGGATAATTACATTTAACCATTTAATAAATTTATCTCATATTCTGGCTTTTTCAAAAGGAAGCAATATTAGTATCTCCTTAGTGTCATTACTAATTATGACACTGTCAACCTAAGTAATGTTATATATAAAATATTTTAAAATAATTAACTGCAAATAACCATGCAACCATCAGCAGCACTAAAAATATAAATGCTATAAAAGTCTAAGTTTCTAATATAAATTAATTGGAGAGGCAATTGCAACCCAATAGATTAACTGCTAATCCACAACATGGTCTCACTGAGCATGTCCACAGAATTGGAACTTAAAAAATGTTAGTTATTTCATGAGAGGATTTATGTTAAGGATTCTTTATAAACTTCTACATATTTCAGGAAGCAGAGAAATCTTTATCTCAAGAAAGAATTTCCAGTCCTAGAATTCTTCAATCCCAACCCCTTGAATCTCCTTTCCTGAAAAATCTATAGTAATACAGTTTTACTCTGAGCTTTTCAGAGGTAAGTGATGAACTTATTGAATAATTAGGAAGCCAGAGAATTCTTTAGAGAATTATTTTGTCCTCCAGAGAAATTTTGCGGTGTATACATATCCTTTGGGTGCTCAATATACATTTGTTAGAAGTTACTATTATTGATCTGTGCCTAATAAGACTGCACACTACTAAATAACAACTTAGAATTTAACAAGGACAACTCCATTTTCTTAGTCAGGTAGTTCAAATGTTATTGATTTTTTAGGTTTTCCTTGAAAAGATACATTGCTAAAAATATCTTTATATATAAGCAATGTTAAATTGAAAACATTATAATCAAATACTCCCAGGAATTTATAAACAAGTATTTAGACAGGCTTTGTAAGCTGTATCTGATTAAAGGTTAATTAATATTTACATAAACCCTAAAAAGGCAATGATCAAATAATTGAAAACATAACAATTCAGCTGTATTAGAATACACATAAATTCCTTATTTTTTTTTAGAGATTTCTATTGATTTCAGAAAGGAAGGGAGAGGGAGAGAGAGATAGATATCAATTTGAGAGAGAATCATTGATTGGCTGCCTCCTGCATGAGCCCTACTGGGGCCTGAGCTGGCAACCTGGACAAGGTCACCTTATCCAGAATCAAACCTTAGGACCCTTCAGTCTGCGGGTCGATACTCTATCCATTGAGTCAAATTGGCTAGAGCCACAGATAATTCTTAAGAATAGTTGTAAAGTAAGGGAAATGAGATAGTTTTATCAGTTTAAAAGTCATAAAGTAGGAATAAAA
>PVJN01014552.1:0-45610 GCA_004026805.1 Lasiurus borealis | reverse complement strand
GGAGGAGGGGGAGAAGGAAAGAGAGAGAAGGAAAGGGGAGAGAAGAAAGATGGGAGAGAAGGAGAAGAAAGGAAATAGAATAATATACTTAAAAGAATAAAATGACAATTAGTACATACATGCCAATAATATAAATGGCTTAAATGCTCCATATATCAAAAGATATATAAAAGATATATGGTAGCTGAATGGACAAGAAAACAGGACACATACTTTCTCTCTCTCTCTTTCTCTCTCTCTCTCTCTCTCTCTCTCTCTCTCTCTCTCTCTCTCTCTCGGCCTGGTGCATGAAATTAGTGCACTGGAGAGGGGATGTCCTTTACCCAGCCTGCTCCCTCTCCAATCTGGGACCCCTTGAGGGATGTCCAACTGCCTATTTAGCCCCGATCCAGGTAGGATCGGGCCTAAACCAGAAGTCAGATATCCCTCTCACAATCTAGGAAATTGTGAGAGGCTCCCAACTGCTCCCCTGCCTGCCTTCCTGATTGCCCCTAACTGCTTCTGCTTGCCAGCCTGATAACTCCCTAGCCACTTCCCTGCCAGCCTGATTAATGCCTAACTGCTTTCCCTTGCAGGCCTGGTTCCTGTCAACTGCCCTCCCCTGCTGGCCATCTTGTGGTGAACATCTTGTGTCCACATGGGGGCAGGATCTTTTGAGCACATGGAAGTAGTCATCTTGTGTGTTGGAGTGATGGTCAATCTGCATATTACTCTTTTATTAGATAGAATAAAGGCCTGGTGCACAGGTGGGGGCCAGCTGGTTTGCCTGAAAGATGTCCTGGGTCAGGGTGGGTATTCCCTTGGGGCATGCAACCTTTTGATAGCAACCTTGTGTGACACACCTGTAGGAGCGGCTGACCTGACACAACTGTTGAACAAGGCAGACTGGAGACAGCAGTGCCTTTCAGACAATTGAAGTAATGATTATTCTGTGTGGACACCATTTTTTGGACTACCAACAGCCACAAGCTGTAGACATCAATTGAGTCTTATTTCAATTGGTTCATTTGCCCAGAATAACAAGCAACACAGTGTATGAAAACAGAAGAACCACAGAAGAGAGAGAGGATGGAGACACATTTCACTGGTACCTCAATGAAAGAAAAACAACCCATGAATTTATTATATTTCCTTTTTGTTACAAAAATAACATTATCTCATTGTAAACAAGGTAGAAAAATACAGAAAAGAACAAGATATAGTTTGCAATCATCACACTGCCCAGATGCCCAGACCACTGAGAGCAGTGACAGTGAGGTGTGCATACTTTTAGCCATGGACCTATAAATTCACACAAATTCTCTTACAAAACTGCAAGTGCTCTGTAAACAATTTTGTAGGCTTTTTTTTTTAACTGAATATATTGTTGTGAACATTTTTCCACCTCATTAAATTTTCTTCTACTCCATTTCAAATGGCTACATAAGCATTCTGCTGTATGGATATGACATAATTAGAACCTCGTTTCAAATAAATGAATGAATAAATAAATAAATAAATAAATAAATAAATAAATAAACAAACAAACAAACAAAGCAAGGAAGCAAGCAAGCACAGGGAGCCCTCCTGCAGGTCAAGCTTGGACACTTTAAGAGATGGGTAGAGGAAATGCCAAGACCAGGAAAGCAGAGAGTAGGAGCAGGAGAAGCAGGGACATGGGTTGGTGGGGGTCTGATTTGGGGATTGGCTCTGAGCTTTAAGAGATGAGAGTAGTAATGGACATTGAATGCTGTTGAGATACATTTGAGGAAAAAAAATAACCCCAGGGGAAGAAAAAGGTTGCTGATATGGGGGAAGAGAAAAACATCTGAGACTCTTCCTAGGAGAGGAAAGCTTTATGGCAAGGTGAGACAGAGTTTGAGTAAAGAGCAAATTTAGATTATGTAGGGATCCTGACCAAAAAGGAGGAGCTTTAAGGTACAAATATGAATCTAACTGACCAAGTAAATTCCAAATCCCATGCTTTCCCCCATGGGTATCATTAAGATGTCCCTGAGCCATCAACAAACCTGTCACTTTTTCTGAGAGAAACCTACAGAGATGTAGAAAGATGAGGCCCTGCAGTTACTCCCCTGGAAGATTTACTAATGGATGTCCCTGATACAAGGCCAGTGGAAGAGAGGAGAGCATATCTGCCTCTATGACCACCTCAAAGTGCCTGGAAGCCAGCTGCCCTCTCCCTTTCCTGGCACCCCTCTGACAGTGGGTCAGGACCAGTCTGTACAGTTCTCCACACCTACGCTCCAGGTCTATAGGTGACAGTGAGTGGTAGGAGGGAGCTGACAAATCTCTCCTGGCCATGCCTCCTTGCCCTCAGCAAGAGGAAAACAATTGCCTAGGGTCTTAAGAGTGAACCTGAGGGCCTGCTTAGAAAGCCAGAGGCCCTAAAAGCCAGGATGAGGAGCGGTAGGCAGCAGGAGTACCTCCTTTTGACATCTGCTTTTACAAAGAAAATATGACCAAGGAGGTTCCCTCATTCTGGTCAGCACTTTGGAATAGGATCATGGGAAGTATTTTTCCAGGCTTCTTAAAAGGTTTGGTAGGGATCTTTGGAAATCATATGTGGCTTATTTTTATGATAGGAAGATCTGTCTGCACCAAGGGAGCTTCAGTGTTGTGTAAAATCAAAACACCACGTTTTTCAACCTTGAGCCATTCTGAGCTCTGTTCCTTATTGATAAATAGGACAGGTAATAATAGAATCTCTGTCATACATGTGGGATTAAGCATCTGATTGCTGCCTTTCTGCAAGAAGGGCTCCATCCAATACCTATCTTTCCCTGGGATGTGATCTCTGAAAGCAGTCATTTCCTCAGCAAATCCCCATCCCCACCCTACCCCACCCTGTGCTGGGTTCTGATCTCATCAGCCCATTCCTGTCAGCTGTACTGTAGGCACTGACTCACATGTAGTCTCAAGAGGCATTTGTAGAAATTGTTCTACAAGATGAATGAGTTAAAGTTGCTCTGGCTTCTCCAGCCCATTCTTCCTCTGCAAACAAGCTCTATGGTCAAAAATAATCATCAGAAGGATATTTGAGGACCATGGAATCAGAACCAGAGAAAATAAATCTATGACTCAAATGTTTACTGGCGTGGGTGGCATGACACATTCGTTTCTACAGCAGATATTTGCCTGTGAGGTGGACGGGCATGCACAGCAGCCTGACAGGGCAGCCCTTGAAGAGGTGCTTCTCCTGGGAAGGCACAATGCTATTGATTAGATTTCTTCTTACAAAATTATAATCTCACTCCAAGTTCATCTCCCTGAGATCACTGGCAGACTACCTTGACTGAAGTCTGATGTGTTCTGAAACATTTCAGTCACATAATTACAGACAATCTCTGCGTTTGCTTTCACAGTTGCCCAATCACTTCCATTGTGAGTGAATTTCTCAGAGGATAACAGTATCTCCTCATCATCAACCTTGGGGCTCTAGCATTTCACAGTCACCCCCCCCCCTTGCAGACAGGACATGCAGATGGAAAAGCTTCAGGATCACACCAGTTGTTCAGTATCAGGGTATGTCATCATTCTGTATTGTTGATAATAAAGCCAGGCCTGGGATCTCGGTTTCCGGATGGGAGCCTCTCTCACTACAGGCCACTCTCCAGTGGTGCAAAGTCAGCAAACTATCTAGGGAAGCACAGGGGACATTACCTGGCTCTCAGTGTCCAATGCGCTGTCTAGATTTTATTCAGGCTCATGTAAGCCCCTTGTGTATCGGATCTTTTAACCTCTATTAGCTGATATTTGCCTCCAGTATCATTGCAGTGTATTGTTTCAGCTGTCTTCTCCGTTGTTCAGGGTGGTGTATAAATATTTATTCTATGCCTGCTAATTAACCAGCACACAGAGAAGGCCACAGACTTGAGGATATGGTCTATGAAGAGAAAACCCTGAAGAATTTGGTCATGAAAATTTCTAGTGATGGTGGATCATAGCATCTTTTTAAGGAAACTTGTTTGGAAGTTCTTTGGTTGTTAAGGACCTGCCTTTATATCTCTGCTCAGTAGGCCTCTTCTTCTTCTCTCCTCCTCCTCATCTTCTTCCTCCTGCTCCTATTCCTTCTCCTCCTCTTTCTTTTAATATGCTTATATTGATTTTTTAGAGAAAGAGAGGAAATGAGAGGGATAGAGAGATAAACATGTTGATAAGAGAGAAACATCATTGATTGGTTTTCTCCTGCACACCCCCTACTGGGGATCAAGCCCTCAATCTGGGCATGTACAACCAGGAATCTAACTAGTCAATGACATCATGGTTCATGGGTTCATGCTTAACTATGGAGCCACACTGGCTGGCTTCTTTTGTTAACAAATTATCACTGGAAAAACAAAAACAGGAGAACTCTTCAAGGTGGTTCTCCTGGATGGAGGCAGTTGAGTCTGGGCATTGGTTTCAAGGCCTCTGAAGCAGGTCCTGCTCATGCCGCTGGCCTATTTATGGCCCTCTGCATGCCCTGGTCATTACATATCTCCTCCCTTGTGGCTGTCTGCTGACTTCCAGGTGATGGTACCTTATCCTTTTCTGTCCAAATCCCCCAAAAAATCAGGACTCTTTCTTCAGTCCTTCCCACCCCTGGCTCTCCATTTCATAGCCCATATTTAATGACTCATCATTTACCTTATACCTGGAGGCTCCCTGGGCATGGTCTGTCTGGAGAAGCATCCTCCAGTCTGAGCTAGACCACCCTGATGCTTCCTGCTTAATGCTTTCACCTATAGACTTAACAAAACAGGTATCATTTTTTTGGTGAGTATTGTTCAGGCTCAGGACATGCTGAGGGGGCGCTTGGTGCTGTTTCCCTCATGCACATTAAAATCAATGCTGTTTGCTCAGCTAGCAGAATGACAGCTCATTCCTCTGGTCAGGCTTGATTCACAATTGCTCACTCAGGGGGAAATTTGATAAGAAACAATGGTCTGGTCTTCAGGAGCATTAAATCATTCTATTCTAATTTAAACTTCAGGCCCACTTGACTGTCTGGTGTTTCTTCTTCTTCTTCTTCTTCTTCTTCTTCTTCTTCTTCTTCTTCTTCTTCTTCTTCTTCCTCTCTCTCTCTCTCTCTCTCTCTCTCTCTCTCTCTCTCTCTCTCTCTCTCTCTCTCTCTCTCTCTCTCTCTCTCTGTCTCTCTCCCTCCCTCTAGCTTGCAGATCATGGGACTTTTATAACAAATTTCTCTTCTCTCTCTCTCTCTCTCTCTCTCTCTCTCTCTCTCTCTCTCTCTCTCTTTCTTTCTCTCTCTCTCTGCTCCATGACAAGGCACAGGACACAACTGTCTATTTGGGAAGAAGGGGTCAAACATGAAGGAGACTCCTCTAAGCATTAAGGATTGCTTGCACCTTATCCTAGCCCCAGGGGGATGAGCTCCTTCAGAGTTCCCTATTTAGAGGCTGTTAGGGGAACAGAAGAGGCTCCTGCAGAGTTAAGCCCCCCTCACCTCATGGAAGAAGGAGAATGTAACAGACACTGATTTGGGCTCTTGGTCAGAACAACTGGGACTCCTATCACTTCCAAATGGTAGCAAGCAACTTAATTATTTGTGCTTTCATTTAGTTCTGTGTAAAACATCCCCCTCCCCCCCTCAAAAAAATACTTTTCTTATCAGCCTCAGAAGGCTATTGTAGGAACAA
Organism: Lasiurus borealis; assembly: GCA_004026805.1. Classification (NCBI taxonomy): domain Eukaryota; kingdom Metazoa; phylum Chordata; class Mammalia; order Chiroptera; family Vespertilionidae; genus Lasiurus; species Lasiurus borealis. Next base: position 39,974 of record PVJN01014552.1, on the reverse strand, counting down.
AGAACAATAAAAAAGCCTTCCACAAATTGCACATATGATGTAAACCCCTTTAGGGTATGAAAGTGGGATAGGGGACAGATAGACCCTGAAAAAGAGATAAATTTAAGCATCAAAAAGCTGAACAAAGGAAAAGATAGACTAGATGATTAAGATTTTAAAAATAATTAATTAATTAGCAATTAAATAGACAAGGATTTATTTATATCCTATTTCATACATCTCACAATTTTCTAGGCACCATAGATCTAGAAATGAAAACCCTATGCCCTGTTATTGAAGATCCAGACTGACAGAGAAACCCATAGTAAAACCCCTTTTAGTGCAATTGAGTAAATGTTGTATTTGTTATCAAATGTTGAGTATTGCTGTTCCACCAGATCTAGTGACTTAAAATACCAATGGACATTTATCATCATTTAGTTACCATGGGTCAGGAATGGGAGCAGCTTAGCTGAGCAATTCTGACACATGGTCTTTACTGAGGCTGGGGACAAATCATCTGAAGGTTGGACTGGCACTGATGTGTTCCCATAGACAATAGCTCACTCACATGATGGTAAGTTGATGCAGGTGTTGTCAGGAGACCTCTGCTCTTGTCCTCCAGGCCTCTCCACAGGCTGCTTGCAGATTTCATGATATGACTGCTGGCTTCCCCAGGTGAGCAATCAAAGGGAGAGCAAGGTGGAATTTGCGGTGGCTTCATAATCTAACCTGGGAAGTCACAGTGTCACATCATAATCCACTGGCTGCACAGGTAAGCCCTATTCAATGCAGATGGGATCACACAACAGTGTGAACACCAGGAAGTTCAGGTGGCCTTAGACTTGGAAGGTGGCTACCATTATACAGAAGTCTGAACAATGAGTATCAGGAGAATAAGCTTTGAATTTAGTATGAGTGGACCTTCAAGTAGCCTTTGACTATAAATTGGAATTTGTTGGTTGATAAGGATGATAATAAGGATGAGAGGAAAGTAAGTTCACAGGCACATAGTTTTCCAATATACCCTTATGCCTGGAGGATTGTGAGAAGTTCATCATGGCAGAAACAGGTCATTGTGGCAAAGGGCAGGGGGATGGTAAGTTGGGACCAGATTATGAAAGACTGCATCTACCTGAAGCTAAATATGGTAGATTTTAGTCTAACAACAATAGGAGTCAGAGTGACATGATTAACAATATTTAAGGAAAGTAATACAGAAGTATTGGAGGTGAGCTTAATGAGGAAAACCAGAGGCTATTGAAAAGCAAGGAAAAGGTGATAAGGGGCACCTATAGAAAGTGGCAGTGAGGATCGAGAGGAGAAACCACTTGAAAACAATCTACTGTAGAGCCAATGGGATTTGGAGGTTCTAGAAATCTACTGACTTTGAGTCTCTTTTTTGTACATATGGGGGTATTGAGGCAGAGGGACATGGCTCATTCAAAGATAATATAGTTTTTCACAAATTTTTAGATTGCCAATCACAGACAATAGGGGCATATTCACAGAAAAAAAAAGTATGTGTGTCAAGATTTAGATAGAATAATAATGAGACTTTGGGAAGTAATGAGTTCCCCTTGAGATAATCAATTACTCAAGGGTTACATAGACCTGTGCTGATGCCCTTGCTTGAGTTAGGGCCCCTTTTGTAGCCTCTTCATACCTCCTTTAAACTTACCAGAAAGACATATAGTTACTGTGTCTTTACCTCCTACATTAAATGTGAGCTCCTTCATCCTGCATCCCAACCCTTGGCTCAGGCATGGCATGTAGCAGGTGCTCGAACACCATAAGGATAATTGAAGGAACTTCCAAGCCATAGCTCAGTGGTTGGGCTAGATGAATCTCAGGTCCATTTCAAAGAGTTGATTCTGAACTCCTGTAAGAAAGGCAGCGTGGCTGAGAGGGTGTGAGGAGTATAAAATGAGTTTAGCAGAAGATGATAGCTGTGCTAATGGAAGAGACTCTCATAACAGGGCTTTGGAGTCCATTTTTAGAATGTTTAATTGTATTCTTACTGTGACTTCTCATTAAGGGAAAAATTACAGTTCTAGAATATCAATCAATATTCTGTTGCCAGAAGGAAGAAAGGGCAACTTGAGGGGATGAAGGAGAGGCATAGGGGAGAGTTCCAAGGCCTTGATGACAAGGTGTGTATCCCCCATGTGAGTGTGTGTGGGAGGGGTTGGAGGTGCAGGTGAGGAGTGGGCATAGTCACAGCTTTAGACTGTAGCCCCCAATGCTCTCCTGGTGGGACAAGAGAAATGCAGCAAAACTGGGGTGTACAATGGCTCTGGATGGGATTCAAATGGAAGCTGAAGGAACCAGTGACAGCTATGGGACAAGGCAGGAGGCAGCTAATATGTATGTTAAACATGTGGAAATTAGAACAAATAGTGGAGCCGGGAGACAAATATTGAACAGGGTCTGGGCCTGAGACTAAATCAACACTGGAAAATGAGAAGCTGCTGAAAGCAAATGAGCTGCTAGGGGAAGAAAGAGGAGGGCAGAAAGGGAGGGGGTCTGAGGAAAAGCCTCCAGTAGCACCCTCTGGCTTTGGCTGCAAACTGGTTTGCCACAGAGAGGTGGGGTCTAGGCAACCTCTGTCAAAGGTTCCATTTCTTTGTACATTTCACCTTTCCTTAGCACCTCCTCCCAATTTCTGGCAATCCTCTTCTGTTCCCCACTCCAATATCATCCTGAGCCTGACTCTCGACCTGGGGTCAGTGTCCTGGAAATTGCCATTTGGTTACAGTGAAGTAACTGGAGGCAGCTGCAGAACATTGGTGTCCAGAGGACAGAGGCCTGGGGCAATGGCCTGCTTGGAAGAATGAGATGGAGGTGAATAAGGGACTTGAAGCTCAGTTTACATAGCAAACACACCATTTTTACTCAGAGGATATCCTTCTAGTGGTTATTGCCAGAGAAAAGGCGATGGGCTTCATAACCAGATTCCTTCTCTTGTGGAAGATACATAGAGAGATGATTGTTGAAATGGCAGGTCTGTCCAAACCATAGGAGATTAACTGGGGCAGGAAATCCAGAGGCTTACTTTCTACCTGAGAGCACCAGGCTCTGCCCCAACCCTGGAGTGGACAAATAGAAGGGTGATGTGTTCTGCCATTCAAATGCAAGGATTTTCCCCTCCTGTTCTTTCCATCCAGGATTAATTGTGGCCCCTTAGGTAGATCTTGGAGGTGAGGTAAATCATGAGCGAGATCTATGGTTTTTGAAAGGCTTTTTTTTTTTACAAACCTTTGTGAGCATAAAGACCGTAGAAGCCACTTGGCTGCCCACATTTGTCAGATCTAGTTCTATACGCTTTCAGAAAATTCAACTCAGGATAAATACATTTTCAATAGGTTTTAGGACCAGAGCAGATAGCAAGTTCCAGAGTTTGGGTATTGTTCAGGAAGCCTTTTGAGGAAGGGCACTTAGGGAGCATGTAGGTGGGGCATGGGGAACTTTGAGTCAGGAAAATGGGCCTGAAAAGAGAGCAGAGCATCCTGACAATGAGTCCTTATCATTGTTTTCCACTGCTAATCTGGGGGTAGAGCATCCTTGGTTCTTGCCCTCAAAAAGAGCCAGTGGACTTGCAGAGGCTTTCATGTCATTTAGGAACCTGAAGCCATATGGCCCTTGGACCTTCATCCCTGAGCCTCCTAACCTTCTTCACCTCCAAAGCTGTGTTAGCCATCAGGAGACATGGTGCTTGATCTTAATTCAATTAACTGCATTTATTTTATCTTTTGAGTTCCATTCTTTGAGAAGAGGGCAAGATAAAAAGATGAATAAGGCACTATTTGCTCCGTCCGTGGAATGAGGGTCGAGTGTGTGTGTGTGGGGGGCAGATTCATCCACAGATGGCTGAGATAAGACAATATTTGATAAGAACTGAGACAGAAGTTTGAAATAGATAAAGAGAGCAGAAAAGAGAGTGGTTTACTGTGTTTTGGCCAAGAGCATCTGGGAGGGGAGAGCTTCATGAAATACATGGGATTCAACAAGGCCTTGACTATTGGGGGAGATTTCTGGGTAGAGACAGGGGGTGGGTCAAGAGGAACAGAGTAATGAAGAGGGGATGAGGTGATGAATGGAGGCTAGGAATGAAGAGACAATCCACAGCAGAGCACAGTGGTCTTTTATGTGGCAGGTGAGGGATTGTGGCACATGTTTAAGGCAGTACACTTGCTGGCAATTTCTGAAACTCAGAATGGGAATGTTGCCCTGCCTGACCATCACATCTGACTTTAAAGAATATATGCAGATTGTTCAGGCCAGCCTCGTAGGGATTATAAGACCTGCAGTTGTGCAGCTGGTATCTACAGGGCTTGGGTGTCCATTTCTGGCTTTTCCCAGGCATAGAAAACTAAGGGACTAAAATGAAGCTCACAGTCCATTTAGACAAGATCATTTATGTTCAAGCCACTTAGCACAGTGGCCAGAACATAGCAAGTATTCAATAAGTTGTGGTCATTATTATTAGTGAATCTTTATTAAAACCCTGTGAAATAGATTTTGTTATCCCTGTTACATGAATTAATACACTGAAGCTCAGAGAGATTATGTAATTATTCTAAGCTTTTGAGGCTAGTTGGTGAAGAGCCAGCATTGGACCCCCAGCCTGATTCTGAAGTCTATGTTTTCCTGTCACATCTGTTGCCAGAATACTTAGCTGCCAGGTGTGGACAAGGGTTCTTAAGTCTTGGCTGAGAGACATGAAAATGGTCAAAGTGCCAGGCCTAGAGAGGGTGGCGGGGAGCTGCTCATCCACTCATCACTCACTCCTGTAATTGGAGTCTAATTGTCTTTGTAACACTTTCATTGAAAAGTCATCACTGTGCTGGCCAGGCAGCTCAGGAGATGTTCCTTGAAAAGTATGAGAAGACCATGCCATCAACACCACCTGGTCCCAGCCCACAGATCTTTACTCCTCTGTAGTCGGTGCTTCCTGGGTCAGCCTGGCCTGGTCCCCATTTTCATATGACCCAGGAAATTGGGCTTCACAGCCTCTCTGGGTTTTTTATACTTGTATGTCTCTGAGGAGATAAAGCCTGTTTCACATGGTGGAGCATCATTGCTGGGATTGGCACCTTTGTCAAGCTTTCTTGACAGTCTAGCTCTAGCCAGGGGGGGATCAGAACAGCCCCAAATGGATTCTATTGGATGGTACTTCCATGTGGAATACAACTATTTCATTTTCTTTAGTATTTTTTCCCCAGAGATAATGCTCTTGCTCCTATTTGTCTCCTCTTCCTGTAGCTGGGGACACAGGATCACCACTAGGAGCCATTTGAACCCAACCTACAGTTTAATGCCATCTATGTACTAAACTATGTCCCCCCACAAATTAATGTGTCAAGCCCTAACCCCTAATGTGATGACATTTTTAAGAAAATATATTTTATTGATTTTTTTACAGAGAGGAATGGAGAGGGATAGAGAGAAACATTGATCAGCCGCCTCCTGCGTGTGCCCACAACTAAGGTACATGTCCTTGACTGGAATCAAACCTGAGACTCTCGTGTTCACAGACCAGTGCTCCTGCCACTGAGCCAAACTGGTCAGGGCCAATGTGATGGCATTTGAAGGTGGGGCCTTTGGAAGGTAATTAACCAGCTCTCTCTGATGGGGATCACCTATTTGTATCTTCACCTTGACATATCCCAATCTCTGAACCCCTATCACGGCTCCCCCTCCTCTCCACATCACCACCCATTGGCCCAGGCAGCTCCTTCCTGCTTCTGACATTGTTTATCTCCTTTCACTATCCCCTGCAGAATCAAACCCTTTCCTCCTGGTTTAACCCTGGAGCTTCACAGTGTGTCTACAGGTCCCTGATTCTCTTGTTCTCAACAATAGCTGAAGGCAGGAGTCTTTATACCAGCACTGGAGGGGCTCATGAGACTGAAGGGCACTCGCTGATTTGGAACCCTATTAAGAATTTCAATTTTAAATCCCAGGTGATCCAAACACACGTTTTAGGGAAACTCGAGCAAACTTCATATTCTACTAATATTTGCAAAGTAGGACAGAAAGTCAAGTCATTATGAAATGATATCCTATTAGCTTACATTAATAAAAGTGGCATGGCACAAAGCCATTCATTGTGGTCCAGACATTGCCCAGCTTGTTTGACAGAGCTATTCCATACCCAACGACAGCTCCAAACCCTGCTCTGTGCTTGGGCTCTGCAGAGACATGGAGGGAAGATCTGAGAGGTGCAGAAGAGACCCCACACAAGTTACATGCAGAAGCCATCAAAGGATGGAGGAGGTGGGATACATAAGTGGGCTGTCTGGCTGCTGGTCTCAATAACTGAGCTTCTCACAGTGACTAGAGATGGTGCCTTTAGTGAAAGATGTAGGACCAGATACATCTGAGACACTTAGGTTGGTAACCAACCCCTATCATACAAATTACACAGAACTATGCTATGCTTTCATGCCCACTTCCTACTTCCTTAACATACTCCCGTATTAATGTATGACAACCCTCTTCTTTCTCATCAGGGATAAAGATGATAGCTATTTGAACTTGGTCAGATCAAAAAGCAAATATGTTAGGAATACGAGCCAACTGGGATAAGGAAGAAGAGGATTTACTTCCCTCTCACCCAACATGGTACTGTTTGCTATTCCCTGAGAAAGCATGGCCCAGTTCTGGAGTTTCTGCTGAAGACCCTAGTATCTTTAGTGATCTAGCTAGACAAAGGCCAGGCATGCTTCAGGAGAAATTGGCAGGCAGTTGGAATGACATTCCACTGATATGACCAGTGGCTATTAACCCCAGGGCTCTGAGTTGGGTGCACCATTCACCAGAGTTCCCCCAGAGCAGTTCATCATTGGGCGAGAAACAGGGAGACTCAGAGATGCCAGCAATTCCCTAAGGCCATGGCTCTGTTTTCACTAGACCATGGTCCAACTAACTGTCATGGTTTGGGGTTTCTGGAAAGCCCTTCCTGATGCTCAGATACATCATCTTCCATGGCCCTAAAACTCCTTCATTAGACAGATAGTTACTCATTTGTCTTAGAATGTCAGAGCTGGAAGTGACTTGAAGTCCATCGAGTACATTCTTTCTCAAAATTTACTTGCTCACAGACCCCTTAGAGAATCCTGACTATTCTCCCAGGTACATGTATGAAATATCCATATACTAAATGAGTCTCCTCAAACACTTGGTAGGGAGTTCCTGGATCCCTCCAAACCCATTCATAAAGCCATATTATGGCTACCTGGTCTGGTCCTCACTCTGCATTTCTTAGTTGAGCAATGGAGGTGGAGATGATCAGTGACTTGCCAGGGTCATTGCTTCGTTGTCATTCCAGTATTTCTCCAATGCTTCATTAAACGCTTGGTCTCAACCTTGTGAAGGCCTCCTGATTCCCTTCTGAAAGTGGGCACCTCCCACTGCATCTACTGACAGGGCTGCATGGGCAGGCAGATGAGGGCAAGGTGCCCTGTGTGCGCAAGAGGATTCTTGCAATCTCACCCATGAGGAGGCAGCAGAGGTCAGCCAGTTCCAGACCAAATCCTGCCTCTGCCTTGTGACTTTTAGCGGGTTAATTAACCTCTCTGAGATTTTATTTTTTCTTGTTCAAAGTGGAGATCATAGCAATCTCTTTGTGGTAGAAGAGAAGAGATAATGCACATGGCAGGTGTTAAGCAGCGGTAGCTATTCATTTTCTTTTCACATTATTCAGGGAAAGCTAGTAGCCCAGGTCCTGTGCCTATAACTGACACTAGGTCTCAGTGCTGGGCTGAGCTCATTTTGTTTCTCTTTTCAGGGTTCTCAGCCAGCTCGGGCTCCCTCCTGGCTGGCCCTGCGTCTTAGGGCACCTGCTCAGGAAATACAATGCCAGCAGCAGCAGAGGCATTTGGGCCTTAAATAGCTGCCTCCCCACACAAGGTTAAGCCATGCTCCTCAGGCCCTCCCTCAGCCTGTCACTATCTGGCTGCCAGCTGTGAGGCCAGCTTGCCCCCTGCTGGCAGCCCAGCCCTGGAAAGCAGGTGGTGGGGCTGCAGAGTCAGAGGTCAGCCAGGGTTGAAATGGGGCAAATAGAGGACAAGGTGCCTGGCCAGAGTGCAGCCACTTTCTCAAGGCAAGAGGTAATGCTTTAGGGTGGAGCAGAGTCAGGCTGCATGTCCTCCTCACCCACAGACACACACACACACACACACACACACACACACACACACACACACTCCTGCTGAAAATGAACCCTAAGGGCAGCTTCAGGTACTGAGAAATGAGACAGGGTGATGGGTAAGGAAGGAAGGGCTCATGAAGGTAAAAGTGTGCATCAGGGTCTCAGGCTAAAGGTTTGGTTTTGTGTGTGAGAGTGAATATGTGAGAGAGTGACAGAGATAGATACAGAGACAGAGAGGCAGAGATAGAGAGAGATAGAGACAGAAAGGCAGAAATGTTGACAGAGATAGAGACAGAGAGACAAAGATAGAGACAGAGAGAGAGTGAGAGAGACAGGGGTGTGGAAGAGAGAGACAAGAAGGGATGAGGAGGGGCATATATGAGAGCCACACCTGAGATAGTGCCTGGGCCCTGTGCAGAGGCCAGACTAGCTGTGCGCAGGGCGGCAGGCCCCGCCCAGTGGGAATGCCTCCATACAGTGAGTGAAGGGAGCATCCCTTATCTTTCCCCAACAGTTCAATTCCCCCACATCTAGCACAAATAGAATCCTTCCCTGCAAGGCGGCTGCCTTGTCCCCTTTAGAGCTGCTGCTTGCCTTTCAATTTGGTCTTAAGATGCGATGGATACAAATTGCAAAGGTTTGGTCAGCTTCTTAGTGAAAGCATATTTTACAGCAGGGGAAGTTAGGGAGGGAGGAGGGGAGATGGGGAGGTGGCAGGAGGCAGAGGGAAAAAAGCTGAAATAGAAAAATTGCTGAAAGGCCTCCTGCAGCCTGTCAGGAGTATTAACTTAGGATGATGTAGGAGAAAAGACTAAGTGGTTTTTGTGTCAGCTACACTGAATCAAACGCTTCAAATATATGCCTGTACATGTGCGTGGCGGCACGCAGGGCCCACCTCAGGAATGGGAAACAGCCTTTTAGTTTTAAGGTGTTTTTTTATGTTTTGCAAATATAAGAAATGCTATGCATAAATTAGACTAGAAAGAGGGAGAACCATGGGGAGGGGGCTGCCTGGGCTTTGGCTGAGGGATGGGAAGGGCTGGGAGGCCAGGTCTGGCTCCCTTGGAAGGAAGTGAAAATGGGAACAGTGGTGGTCACAGAGGACTGTAAAATCTTCATGAGGCTAGGAACAGTGTGTGCTGAGGCCTGGAATGAGGGAGAGCTCCTGGACCACCTGGGCGGCGGGGGGCAGGAGAAGAGGGGGGAACATGGGCATACACTGTGACAACCGACCAAAGGAGAAAAAGCCTGCATCTGCCTCACCCACAGTCCCAGATACTTCCCCTCCCCCGCCCCGAAAAGATGGCAGCAGAGAGAAAATATGTTCAAGTCCCAGAGTCTCCTTCAGCATTATCAGCTGACCTCAGACATCATGTATGTATATATGTATGTATGTATTTATTTAATATGTCTTTATTGATTTCAGATAGAAAAAGGGAGAGGGATAGAGAGAGAAACATCAATAATTAGAATAATTGATTGGCTGCCTCTTGCATGGCCCCTATTGGGGCATTGAGCCCCCAACCTAGGCATCATCTCTGACAGGGAATGGAACCATGACCTCCTGGTTCATAGGTCCATGCTCAACCACTGAACCACACTTGCTGGGTTAGGCATCATTCCTGTATCAAGTGCTTGCTACATGACAGGCATTTTTAATTTATTTTTTAAACATCAAATGAACACATGTAATACATACTATTAACCAGGTATCATCTTAGTGCTTCATAGATATTAACCCATTTAATTATTTAATTGCCTTGTGGGTTTCATTTCACAAAAAAAGGAAACTGAGGCCCAGGAAGGTTGATTTGCCCAAGGACACACCCTAGGGTGACAGCAAAGAGTACATCCTTTTATAAGTGCCCCTCCTGGAGTACAGGGAACTGTGACTTACTTCCAACCAATAAAATACAGCAAAGGGGTGGGATGCAACATCACGATTATGCTGTGTTCTCTAAGATTCTGTCTTAGAGAGAGAGATGCTCTCCTGCATGACCCTGCTGTGTGGGAGGACCACATGGCAGGATGCTGCGGGGCCTCTAGGAGAGGAGACCTTCAGTCCCACAGCCACAAGGAGCTGAATTCTGTGGCATCCATCAAGCCTGGAAGAGGAACCCCAGCCTCTGATGAGATTGAAGCCCCAGTGACACCCAGGAAGGCTTGAGTAGAGGACCCAGCTAAGTGATGCAGGGTTTCTGACCCCTGGACACTGTGAGATAATACCTGTGTATTGTTCTGAAGGTTAGTGGACCAAGGCCCTACCACTGCTACAGGGCTCAGCCGGAATTCTGACATCTGTGGTCTCACTGCCACAAAATGCATTCGCTGCTCTGGGCTGTGTATCTTCCTCCATCAGATTCACAGTTCTGAAGTCCTGCCAACTCTCCTCTTCTGTGGTTGCTAACTTCCTCCCCAACTCCTCCTCTGCTTTTCTTTCAACCTTTTCAACCTCCTCTTTCTTTTCTTTCTCTGCCTTTCTCCCTCCTATGGTCTCCCTGATGTCACCGCTTTCATTCTTACCCTCATCACATGCCTAATAATGGCCAGGTGAGGGGATGGACATGTAAGGTACAAGGACTTTCTTTACAGGCCACATGTATTTTCCTGCTTCTTCCATTATTCTGTAACTCTCACTAGGATTTGCTTTGGGTGCTCTCACTGCTGGCCAGCAATGTGGCTGTTACATGTCCTGGGAATGATGTGGGAGGATGACTGACTTCAGTGTGGTCCAGGAGCAGGCAGGACACCTGGCTGAAGAGCCAGTGTCATCCTCTTTGCTGAATAGCCTCTCAGAGATGTCCCATCAACCTTCATCCCAGGCACCTGCCCCTCACATGGCACCCCACCGTCATTCCCATAGGAGGGGCCCGGCCCCACCACCTCTTCCCTGCAGTTCCTCTCCACAATGACCATCTCACCCCAGCATATGACATCGCCTTGGCTAACTGCTTCCTAGAGGTGATGGTTTAGGGCTGATGGCCTGAGGAGAGCCAAGGAAGGGCTGCCCTGCCACTGACCCCCTCCATCTGGCCTCTCAGACAGAAGCTGTGAAGATAGGCCATGAAGAAACAGTCTCTGGCACCTTCACCAGAGTGTAGAAAACCATGCCAGGATTGCTTGTCCCCTGGCCAGGGGATGGGTAGCACAGTGCTCGGCAGCTTCCGAGTGCCCTTGTTATGATACAAACAATGAAACCACTTTCAGCCCTGAATTCTTTGCCATGTACCTTCTGCATTTCCAGCCTGGACCTGCAAGAGAACACTTCAACCCATCTTCAAAGCCTGGTGCTTGGACCTTGATTGTAGGGTCCATCCCACCTTGGTGTCCCTTGAAAGTCTTTCCTATCACACCTGAGCATCCCTTTGGCACTATGCCTGTGCACAAGGTCAAGTTTTAGGCTCCTGGGGGCAGTGCTCCCACCCCCTTTGCTGCTGTAGAAGATGCCTGCTGTGCCTGAGCCTTAGGGGTGCTGAAACTGTACTTGGTCAGAGGGACCTAGGTGGGTGGTGGGGAGGGATGCCTACACCTGAACCCAGTGTGCCTAAGCAGAATGACCTGGATACCTATAGACCGTCCAGGAAAGCATTTGATAGTTTTGTGTAATTTGTATTGTGACACTTAAACTTCCTGTGCAAAGGATGGTCCCCTTTGCAAAGATTAGAGCTGGAAGTGTATTGAGGTTACACAGATACATTGAGTGGGCAGATTATTATGATCTCTGAATGCATAATAATCTGGCCACTCTGTGTATATCCTATACAATAAAAGGCTAATATGCAAATTGTTCTCTCAACCAGGAGTTCAACCAGTAGGAAGGTGGGCCAACTACCCATGACCCCTCCCCATGGCAACCAGACCCCACCCATGCATGAATTCATGCACCAGGCCAGATTATTATAATACACACACACACACACACACACACACACACACACACATATTAGAGGCCCGGTGCATGAATTTGTGCGTGGGTGGGGTCCAGCCAGCCTGGCCAAGGGGTGGACATGGGTGGTTGGCCAGCGTGCCTGCTGGTCAAACTCCTGGTTGAGGGGACAATTTGCATATTAGCCTTTTATTATACAGGATATACACTGAGAGGCCAGATTATTATGCTCTCCGAATGCATAATATAAAAAAGGATACTCTGTCTTTGCATTCACCAATTAGAAAAAGAGCTCATGGTTTGGGAACTTCAGCCCCTACTTTGCACACAATAGGTAAAAATTCTATTCCTTCCACAGGGAGCTCATGATCAAATTAGAGGAACAAGACAGACACAAGGGAGTACCTGGTTCCCGACTACTTTAAAGGTTTGTATGTGATGAGGGCGGGTCACCCTATGAGTCTTCCTGAGAGAGGCTGGAGGTTGAGGAGACCCTGGAAGATTGGAAAGGACAGAATTGCATGTCTTTCCTGACATTTTTCCTTTTCATCAGAGAGAAAACACCTCCACTCAAAATTTCAGAGATGCTAAATTGGTTCAAATCTAAGATTCATAGAACCCAGGATTCTATCTTCTATAGATAACTATTTGGAAGGTGTGTGAAATATCAAGGAAATTGATATTCCATGAAACTGACATCCGCAGATTAGGTTTTGAACTTGAACTCCCCCTAGCAATGTTGGCACGATGCTATCTGATAATACTGATGTGATAATAATCGGAACCACTACCATTTGTGGAGTACTTGCTATCTGCTTCATGTTATGCTGGGTGCTTCATGTGTAATATCTCATTTAGTGCCCAAGACACTCTTACAGGAATATGTTAGATTTTCAAAATTACAAATAAAGAAACAGACAAAATATAAATAATGACAAGAAAAAAGAATTCTTATGTTGTGTTTACTATGTTCCAGGCACCTTCCTAAACACTTCAATTAATTTTACCTAATCCTCATAGTAACTGTATGAGGTAGTTATACTATACTTCCTCTTTTTTATTGATGAGAAAATGAAACCCAGAGAGATTCAAATCACTTGCCTAACATTTAAAAAAAGTGCTCAAGGTCCAGAGCTGGCAAGTAAAAGCCAGAATTCAAGCCCAGGTGGGCATCTGAAGCCTGATATCTCATGCCCTCCTGTGAGGCAATGAGGCTCCCAGAGTTTCAGGGAAGGAGCCCTAATAGCAGAGATGTGAATACACCCCCTTGGGGATCTGGGAGTATTGCCTGAGGCAGCTAGCTGTCAGTGTGAAGTTTCTTTGGAGCCATCTGTGTTATTTTAAACCTTTTTGTGCATAAAAATATAGTATTTTTAGCACAAGAAGTAATGTTTTGATTTTTACCATTCTCAAAATGTTGAAACTTAGAGGGGAAAAAAGATGCTCCCAAAGGCCATGCTATGTTTACTTTGAGGTTTTGCTTTCCTCCTGGTCCTCAGCATGGTGCTCCTGGGTTTACATGCATCCCGTTTAAAGAAAAATGGCTGAAATGGAATGAAGGTAGGTTTTGAAACCAGTCAGATCAAAGCTCAGATCCTTGCTCCATTTTGCCGCCAGGCACTGTGACCTTGGGCAAGTCATTGCATTGCTCTGAGTGAAGATTCTCTTCATTGGTAAGTCAAAGGTAAAGTGTATGTGTGTAAGAGTGGCATTACATGAAATGAGGCCAGGCGTCTGATGCTCCTGGGAAGCCCAGTAAGTGGCCCACTGTCCCACTTGCCATGGCTTTATCACCTTGCAATTACAGAGTGTCCCTCCATGTTGAATGGATCATATCTACACACTCCTCCAACTGTGTTTGTTCTTGGTGGTGGTGGGGTGCCGCTCATTCTCCTGGAGAGGCATGCTTTATATTTCCCACAAGGCTGCTGCATCCCTGGGTCTGGGGATTAGGAGGAAACCAGGGCTCACTATTTCTCTCACTCACATGTGGATCATACTTGGCTGAGAAAAGATTTTCCTGTTGGCTGGTGGCTCTGCTCAGTTTGATGGATCATCTACACTAATAAAAGAGTAATATGCAAATTGACTGTACCTTCATGATGCTCAGTAGCCAATCAGGAGTGAGTATGCAAATTAAACCAACAAAGATAGTAGGTTAATTTGCATACACAGGCACCAAGTGACTGGGTGTAGGACAGGGCACAGGCATTCCATATCACTCAGCCACTCGAGGCCTCTAGGCAACACAGGAAGGCAGAAAGGCAGCTCTGGCTAGAACAAAGGTGGTGCTGGCAGCCAGGGGAAGGAAGGCCCATTCTTGCAGGAATCTGCACATTGGGCCACTAGTAAACATATAATGTTCACATTATATCCAAACTTCCCCTTTAAATATTTTCTAAGACTCTATAAGTCTTTAAACACAGCTTAAGCAGAAAGGAGAATCAGCAGCCCAATTGGATCAAAAAAAGCTCTGGTCCTTTCAGCAACTTTATGTTTGTAGAAAGTCAGGGAATTTTACTGGCCTCAGGCTCCTTGTTTGTAAAATAAGGCTAAAATGGCAAGCTGTGATCATTAAGAATGCTTTAGCACACCAATTACAATGGCTATTATAAAAAAACAAATAAGACAATTCATTGGTGAGGATGTGGAGAAATTAGAACCCTTGTGCTCTGTTGTTGGGATTGTAAAATGGTGCAGCTGCTGGGGAAATAGTATGGCACATTCCTTGAAAAGTTCACATAGAATTAGCAGATGATTCAGCAACCCCACATTGAAGTGAATACCTCAAAGAACTAAAAATAGCAATTTGAACCAATGTTTATTCATCAGTGTTCATAGCAGCATTAATCATCACAAGCCAACATTAACAGGTGAATGTATAAACAAAAGGTGACATATACATGCAATGGATATTATCCAGCCTTCACAAATGAAATTCTGATGTACACTACAACATCAATGACCCTTGAACCCATGTTAAATTTAATATATCAGACACCAAAGAATAACTATTGTGTAATACTGTTTATTTTAGGTACCTAGAATAGCCAAATGCATAGAAACAGAATGTAGAGTATTACTTGTCAGGAGTTGGTTAGAGGGGTGGGGTGGAGAATGAGTGTCAGTGTAAATAGATACACAGAGTTTCAGTTTGGAAAGATAAAAATTCTGGATAGTGGTGATGGTTACAACAATGTGAATGTACTTAATGCTATGGAATTGTGTACTTAAACATGCTTAAAATCACAAATTTTATGTTGTAATTTTCCTGGAAGGAAAAAAAAAATAGAAGAAGAAGACACCTACTAAGAAGGGATTCTGGTGTCTAACTGGGCAAAAACACAACAATACAGAGGTTAGGAACTATTTCTGTACAGGGACATCTCATGCAAACTGCACTTCTGAGAAACCTCAGAGCTAGACTGCCTGCCTGTCCTGTGTTTCTGCACGCTGAACTAGCCCTTATAAAGGAGCTCCTAAAGGCCTAGTTCAACCAACAGGACTGAGGCTTTCCCATCCTATCAGAGCTGCACAGCTCTAACCAATCAGAGTGGCTGTATTCTGACCAATGAAGGAACAGGGGTGGGGACTTCAGTTGGCATAAGCCAGCTCCTCTTTCTAGAATGTGCTTTCCACCCAATAATGGAAACTGAGTTCTTCATTCTCCCTGATGGACACTGAACTCAAAAGGTGCCTCACAAGAGTAGAGCAGACCATGGCAGAGCAGAGCTGCCTATCTAAAGAGGTCTGACCCTGAGCTGCCTGATCCTGAGGCAGCCTCACAGCCATGTTGTATTATCATTCAGCTGTTGGTGCCAAATACAGTTTCATTCTTCATCGCCCCCATATTAGAGATGTCCATTGGTGTCTGAATTGGCACCCATCATCAGTTGACAATCTATATACATAAAACCCTAATATGCAAATAGACTGAACTGCAGAATAACTGAACCAAACAACTAGTTGCTATGATGTACGCTGACCATCAGGAGGCATATGCAGAATATAGCAGGCATTGACTGTAGTGAGATGGTGGAGCAGGTGAATGGGGATGCCAGTCCATGGCAGGGGAGCCAGTTGCTGTCATCCACGGTGGGGCACTGGTCACTGTCACTGTCACTCTGGTGATTACTGAAAATTATTTGCTCCCACACTCTAAAGTCCCACCAGGCACTTGCACCCACCCCTGGTGCCAGCTCCACTCACACCCACTGCCAATGCTCAGCACCAGTCCTAATCACTTGGTGCCATCAGCAGGTGCAAGTGGCTCTTCCACCTCCCCCTGCTCCTAAGGGGCAATCAGGGCAGCAGCTGCCACTCGAACTTGCTGACAGCTGGGCCCACTCGCACCCACTGCTAGCACCGGCCCAAATCGCTCTGCATTGTCAGTAGATGTGAGTGGGGCCAGTGCTGTCAGAACATGGAAGTGGCAGTGGCAGGAGTGGGACTGCTGGCAGACAGAGGACCAGGGTCCAGGGTGGGGTCCAGGCAGGGGCACAAAGGATGGGCTAAGACCAGCCCCTGTGCCCACCACAGTCTCATAGCCCACGGTGCCTTTCAAGGTACATAAATTCAGGCATTGGGACCCTAGTGTTATGCATATTTTAGCACAACAGAAGCAATTTCAAACAACAGTGCTTTAAAACTAAAACAAATATTTTGTATTTTCTTCCCTTTCTGTTTTTCAAGAGAAGATTGGAAGTTAAATCCCCTATTGCTTTTGAAGAATGAACAGTTTTAAACTCAGTGGGACCCTGGACTTCATAGATCATCAGGGGAGTGGGAATAAGTTACTAAAAACCCAAACTGAGGCCTGCTGGGTAATGACAGTACCCTGGAAACTGATCTTGGAAAACTGGCCCTCAGCTTGCTCCTGGTCATATACTGCTGTTGTGTCTAGTTACTCTCCACTGGTGAGTAATCAAGTGGTAACAGTTTCTAGAAGCATTTGCAAGATAAATAGGGGATAACATCTTGGATGGGCACAAAGGAAGCTGCTTCTGGCACTGGTGAACTCTTCACAGGATGCACGAGTTTCAATATCAGTCATAGCTCACAGTTTTAATATGTAGACTTTTGGGTATTTTCACCTCCATCTTTTAATTCCTTTAGTCAATCACTATCACCATTGAGATGGTCCTGCAAAGGCCCACTGAGGACAAATGAGAAGGAGAAAGAGGGTTTTGTGGAGGAGGTGACAGGAACGGGGTTCATGAGGACAGATTGATGTGTGGAGAGAAGTGTGGGGAGTGGATCTTCCTTCTGGATTTTGCAGGCTTCAGAGTGGGGCACATGGAATGACTCTGTGTTTTAAGAGCTGAGGTCATCACTAGGCTGTGGAGAGAGTCTGGGGGATTGCCCTGCCCTAAGTCCCCAAGAAAACCTAGAGTCAGCAAGGTCCTGAAAGGGTCCCAAGAGCCACCTGGAGGCCATAAGCCAGACTGCTCCAGACGCTGGCTGCCATTTCCCTCAGGGAACTGGATGGCCTCTCTTGGCAGCATGAACCTCCTCAGATGGCCCCTCAAGGGAGACTGTGGCTTGAGCTTGCCCTGAGACATCTCATTCTCCTAATGAATGACCCCATATAGACACCTTCCCCTGCTTCAGGATGCTGCAGATCATGCTAACAGCCCAAGCCAAAGGTCATGTCCTACTAATTCTCTGTCTTAAACATCTCTAAAAGTGGACTCTAATTCCCCAGCCCCAGCTCTGTCCAGGCTTTTATTACTTTAACCCAAATAACTGGAAAAAAAAAATCTCCTAATGGATCTCTTGGCCCTGCCTTACCCACCTCATATTTCTTATTAAAGATTCCCATTTTCTCTAAGTTAATAACCAAACTTTTAAAGTGACTTCCAAGGGCCTTCATGATCTGGCCCCTATCTGCATCTTAACAATCATGTCTTTAAAAAAATATATTTGTATATTTTAGACAGACACACAGAGAGAGAGTGTACCACTGACTTGTTGCTCTATCTATCTATCTATCTACCAATTGATATAATGGAGAAATATGCTAATTAATCAGAATGCCATAACGGGTTGACTGGACAGGAAGAGGTTGCATGTGCAGTGTCAGGGGTGGGGCGGTAGGGGCCTCCTTGCACCTGCACTGGGGGAGGGCTTGATCAGCAGAGGCCATGGCTGCTTCGAGGGCTGGAGAGGGAGGCAGGGACAGGCCGACAACTTGAAGGTGGGCGGTGCCACATGATTTTGAATCATGCACTGGGCTCTTCAGTTTATTAATAAATACAAATGTGTCCACATAAAGAAAAGAGCATTGGTCATGTCTTAGGAGAAAGAGATATGTGAAGCAGGTGGACTTCCTCCAGGGGTACTGGCTATATATCACTTACTTCCTCACTGGAGCCCTGGAAAAATAGATCATAGCCTCTCCCTTTCTAGAACACTTTTGTCCAGCTCTGGGTGATGTGCACCTGCCTGCCAATCTTCCAGACAGAAATTCACATACAGATTCCCTGTTGTGGTCTTTTCTTTCTTTTTTTATTCAGGTTATTATAATTGTTTATCCAATTAACTGCTGTTACATTCCCCCCTCCTCCTTGAAAGATTTGATAATTCTGAGAGTGCCCACTGTGGCCCACAGTGAGTTCCCTCACCCAAAGCCCTTTTCCATACACAGCTATCAGTCCTGTAGCCACCTTTTCTCTCCCAACTCTGGTTGTCTGAGAGGCCCCCTGCCCTTTCTTCTGCTGTGTTAGCCTTGATTCTTCAGCACAGGTGTCTCCCTGAATTCCTTTCATTGATTCAACACATATTTATGGAATATCTCCAGTATGTGGAGCACTAGGGCTATAAAGATAAATTAGACTTGGCCTCTGCCCTTGAGGATCTAAGTATCTGGTGAGTCATATATTTATAAACAAGGGTGTGGCATGTTCTGGTACAACATAGAGAAACACTGGAAACACTTGTAAGTATAGGAGGACTGGGGTAACAGCAACTCACTCTGCCTGTGGGTCTAGAAGATATCACAAAAGATGACTTTTGAGCAGGATCTTCAATAGTCTGATTCCTTTCTGTTTTTGACTCCAGAGCATACTTTGGCCCTGCCAATCTATAAACATATTTCCTAATCTCTGGATTTTCAATAGGTTCCTCCACAAGACAATTCTGTCTCTTTCTGTTAATTTCAGAAACGTCACACATCTTAGTTCATTTTTTACTTTATTTCTCCCTGTGATACATCACTCTTCTCTAGAGACATAAGCCTGACATTTGAGAGCGTATGAGTTTTCTCCTGGGTATTTACTCACCAGTTGTGTATGTGGCCATCTCCTCTACACTTCATTTTCCTTCATTATCCACTCTCTGAGGAGGTGAGCAACAAAGTCGACATGGAGTGTATTTTGCTATTTGCAGATGAACCACATAAAGTTCCAAATGTCAATCACTCTCTGAATCTTCTGGTCACTAAGAAACTCATGATTCTGACCCTTGTACTCTAGGAAGGACATCCTGCTCCTGACGAGCTTGAAGACTAGAGATAATCCCTTCCATTTACTTGTCCCCACCAAGTGGTCTCTGGAAATTAGGGGAGAAAGAGGTCATTTCTTCCATCTACTCCTGAGTGATAATTTTTAATGATGGAAGATGTAACATCTGGTGTGAGAAACAACTAGGTTAGGATTCTGCTTTCATGAGGCTTCTGTGGGAGGCATTTTTGGGGGACAGATTCTCTGGGGTATTTAGAACCTTATCCAAAGGACATGAGTCAACATGCCTGTCCCAGCCATGGGGAAGGAGGGTCTTGGAAGAAGAGAGTTGACAAGTAAATCTTGATCTCATAAAATCAAAATCGGTCTGGGAATTGAAATAGGACCAAATGAGGCCCAAGTAGAATGGATATAATTGAGTATGAGGTTCTAGGAGCTCCTTGGAGCTTGCTGAGAAATCTGTAAGTCCCAACTCACCTTGCCTGGGCAGGCAGAGCCACCAAAGACATTGCCTCTATTCTTTCAGAGTATCCAGATGTCCCAGGAGTCAGGCAAAGGTTTAGGTCTTGTCTGTGGAGGATGCTGAAGGCTGGCTCCCTGTCCCTCTGACAGAATGTCCCCTGGTTAGCTATGGCAGGCTGGTGACCTGCAGACCACAGCTCCATCCACATCAGTATACCCAGGAAGGTGATATATTTCATTCCTCTACTTGACACAAATCAGGGAACTTGGGAGCAAGATAGGGGCATGTCCATGGAAAGAGAAAGGAAGTTCTATAATTCTGGGAAAATCCATGCACCCTGAGGCATGGGCTCCTCTACAGGCTCAGGCCAATAGGGACATTGGATCCTTGAAAACAAAAACTCAGAACTGCATCATGCTGAGGAATGGATATAAAAAAGAAGTTAAGAGAACTTTTAACAAGAAAGGAAACCTTGTGTCTGGTGGCAAAAACACAAATATAGAAGTGAGGAGATATGTAACCCAGCCTGGTCCGACCTCTAAGGGACTGTGGCCTTGATTGAGTTTCTTGGTGCCTCTGAGCCCTGTTTCTCTTTCAGTGAGGACAGAGAGCCAGCCCATCCAAATGACAGGTAGATAAAACCTGCTGCTCCAGTCATCCCAGCTCTCCCTGGGGATCTGATAACAGACTGCTCAGTCAGAGAAGAGGGCCCAAAGCAATGCTGTTCAATAGAAGTGTGTCAACTACAAATGCAAGCCACAACTTAAAAAGTAAAAAATAAAATAGTGAGGTGTATTTTAATAATGCATTTTATTCAATACAATATATCCAGAATACCAGTTCAATATGCAAAAGATATAGAAATGTGGTGATGAGATAGTCCATATCTTTTTTTTTCCATACTTGGTCTTTGAAATCTGGTGTGTCTTTCACACACAGCCAATCTCAACATGGACATTTCAGGAACTCTAGAGCCACGTGTGGCAACTGTACTAGATGACAGACCTGGGGGGTAGGTTCAAGGCTGTATAGTAGCCTGCTTAGTTGAGCCAAATGGCCAACCCTTATAGTTCCTCTTCCACTTCAGTTGAAGCAGACTTCCTGGAGGGCGATGCTTTCACTGAGTTTGAAGTCAGTAGGCAGGGATCAAAGATGAATGAAGAGAATCCAGGAGGACAACACCAGGAGGGAGGATGGCAAAGAGAAAGGCAGAGAGGTGGTAGAGATCATGGGGGAAACCTTCAGTGCGTTCACAGCCTCAGGTCCACATGCACCCCGCTCAGGGTTCACACAACCATTTGCATTTGTTTGTGTTATGAGTGTTTTCTTGTTCTCACCCTAACCAAATGCATCTTACTCACTCAGCCCTGTTTCTGGTTCAGTCCTTGATTGTAGAGCAGAGTGGGCTCACAGTGAGCCTTCTGCTTCCCTACCCAGGCCTCATTCTCTCCCTTCATAGAATAAAGTTAATCGTCTCCATTGCTGGCCAACCTGCCTCCAAAGAAAAGTGCAGAAATGCAGGAGAGTTAACATGTGTTAAAAGTGCTTGAAGCATCGGAGGACAAGGAGCTTCCAAACACAGCATTTAATTATTCATTTGGTTTTTCAAATCCAGACACTACCTTGAAAAGTTCTCTGGCACTAGGGCTCC
This sequence comes from Lasiurus borealis, assembly GCA_004026805.1. Classification (NCBI taxonomy): domain Eukaryota; kingdom Metazoa; phylum Chordata; class Mammalia; order Chiroptera; family Vespertilionidae; genus Lasiurus; species Lasiurus borealis. The sequence continues at coordinate 18,380 of PVJN01014552.1, read as the reverse complement.
CACAGCCCCTAAGAACTGACCTTAATGGCAACATGCCTTGCTCTCATGACACGTGTATGTGTTCTATCAGGGGGATGTCTGCAGTGTAAACAGGACAGCACTGTGTCTGAGGAAGGTGCCGCACTGATTCTGTCTCCAGCGTCTGTCTGTTGGGCGCTCGGTTTGCTTTAATAAATATCCAAGTGCTTTCCTCCGTTATGACAGAAACAGCCTGTGACCTTTAAGATCCCAGCCTCCTGGGAGAACAGTACCTGTTTCCTTGAAAACCAGAGCCATTGCCTTCTTTATAAATAGCATTTCAGAGAATTGACATGGTTTGTTCATAACAATTATATTTCTCACCCAAAAGCTTAATTGAATTTTTGTATAGTAACTTGTCTTTTTACCCAAGGATGCCACCAGCTTCTGGGAAAAAGCCAGCAAAACCGTGATGGAAACAGAGAGGCACAGGGTGTATGAATCCGTTATGGGAAGAGGGTGGGAGGGTCCTGGAGAGTGGGCAAATGTACCCCATCATTTTTATTTCCAGAAAACTGGTGTGAATCTCCTTTGACATGCTGTCTTTTACCCACACAAATACTTTATCCTCCCTCATTTGTTTCTTTACTGGGAGAAATGGCACATTTGGGTACAACTGAAGAAAAGCCTTGCTACCAGTCTTAGGAAGCAGGATCTCTGGCCCGTCCTGGGAGGTCATCAGCTTCAGATGTCAGCTCTCTGAGAGACTGGCAGAGGCTTGGCTACCTGAGGACCGGTGTTGTCCTGATGCCTGACATTAAACTGTAAACTGTGAGATGCAGTTGAGACATGGGTGGGCCTCTGCGAGCATCTGCGTGAGCACAGGAGGAGGCAGCCACACGACACTTTCTTCCCAGCACATTTGTCTGGGTTCATCATCACTGCAGCCCTATGGACTGAATTCTCTCAGCCCCGTTCCACAGATAGGCACACAGAAGTTATGAAGATTTAGGAAAATGGCCCAAATGCCCTGGTTACTTGGTGGTTTCCCTGGAATGGCAGACAGTGTCTGAACACTTAAAGGAGCTATTTGGAAATTGATCCAGGAAAAGCTACTTCCAAGGTGGGAAGTTGGCACAGGGAATTGTGTGAACAACACCCAGATCTGGAATCCAGGTCTTTCCACAAAGAAGCTAGTGAGCTCTGCATTCTTATACGCACCTGTGGGTTCTCACACATGCTCAGACATACACACAGAGACACACATTCAGTTTACTCACACATGTAATTGTAGTTTGGGTATCTCAGTGCTGTTGTCAGGATGCCCACACACAGAGCTGTGAGTAGGACCTTGTTCTAGGAAACAGTACAAGGTGGTTCTTGAGCAGCTTAGGCTGGGCTTTGGTGTCTTCCCTCAGGTGTATCCAGGAGCTGTCCTAAGATCTCGGGGTGGCCTAGCAAAGTCCCCTTTAGTTGACAAAGATTCAGGCTGAAAGTGGTTATGGTCTGAGCTTTGCAGCTGGTAAGTACATGAGCTGGGTAGGCTGGGTCTCTGCCTGGGAAACCCCACTAGAAGAAAAGCCACCTTTGCACACTTGTGGGAGGTAATTTTAAGATTAGTCAAAAAGTGATAACTTTACACATTAGCAAGTGGATACAGAAGGTAATGACCCGAAGGAGGACCATGTGGAGAGGTGTGTGAGGGTTAGAAGAGACCTGCTGAATGACTGGAAGGCAGATTTGGAAAGGGCCTGATGGTGAATCCCCAGACCTCTGACCATGAAACTAAAGCTGAAGTCACACCAGGCCTGAGGATCTGAATGGGTGCCAGGGCTGGGCCAGGGATCAGGGATTCTCATGCCTTTTATGTTTTCCTTTGAGGGTGTGGAATTTAACAATGCTTCCAGTATTTCTTCTGTGCATGTTTATCTCTTGTTCCTGAAAGAGGGTTCCCAGGAAGCCCATTTGCTGGACTTCTGCTAAAGAGCTGAGAAATGGCCTAGGCGCTCTAGTCCCCCAAGAGCAACCTGGTTAGTGGAATGGTGAGCCTGGGAGCAGAAGTTAGCCCCCACGGCCAGTTACATCATTCATCTCCCACATCCTAGAAGCCATTTCCAAAGCAGAGAGCAGACATCATTTCTTTTTTATACTGCTGGAAAAGAAAGCAGGAGAGGCCAAGGGAGTTTCTCCAAACACATAAGTCAGTACTTGGAAGACAGCCTTGGGCCAATCTTTGCCAAGAAAAGAAGAGAAACTCCAAAGCCACCAGACAAGGATGCCCAGCCCTTTGCATTGCCAGCTCCAGGAAACCTGACCTCCCTGCATGACAGTGATGCTGGGATCCCGTGCCCTGAAACACATTGCCTCTTCCTATCACAAAGGCATGGGGGCCCACGAGGGAAATTTTGCAAATGAGATCCTCCCATAAATCCTGCCTCACACCCACTCCCTTTCACACCACATTTTGCCACACTCGATTCATTGTCCTCAGGACAGAAGAGCCTCATCTATTCAGTATATTCCCAACCAAGTCAGAAACAGCAGCAAGATTCAAACCCTGGCCCCTAATCCATTCTTCTGCAGGTGTTTCTAAGGAAGGGTGCCCATGAGTGCTTGTTTAATAGAGATAACAGTTATATGTGCCCCATAAATAGGAACTGTGGAAAGGCTGCTGACAGGTATAGACAAGTTTGGGAAACATCCTAGTTAGACACAATTTTGCCCACCTGTCACCTATTTCCTATATTTTTCCTTCCTGGTTCCTGTTAACAGCATGGGGATGGCGGGATGGCAGAGATACCGTGTCACTTCTACCTGTCACCAGAGGGCTGTCCCCATGCTGCTGCCCCATGTGTCCAGGCGACTGGCAGCAGGAGGGCCCCAATTCCCATCTCCCTGCAGCCCCACAGAAGCATCACATGTGGTCCTTCTCGACACTGATCTTGGACTCCTGAGCCATACTGCTGGGTTTTGCTTCCAGGCAGTGCCACTTCCAATCTTTGTGGCCTTGGACAAACTACTAAAGATCTCTGTGCTTCAGCCTCCTCACTGTAAACTGGAGCCAGAACATATGTCGCAGGATAGTTGTGGAGTGCAGGCACACAGTACAGGCTGCTTATGTAATAAGTAAATACTAGTATATGATGCTCTGGCTCAGTGCAACTTGCCCAATGGGACCCTGACACTGCTCCCTCCTCTGGACGCTTACTCCCATTTTCCAGGTTGACTTTCTTCTGTTCTTCAGGCTTTGGAAGGATCATGGGCCAGGTTCTCTGGGGCTCCAGTAGTTAACATGCCATGACTTCCTTGGCCAGCACCTTTGCTCAGATGTAAAGCCTCTAGTTCCCTCTCATCCCTCTCTTCCACCTTACTTTCCTCTGCTGATCAGAGTTGACCTCACTGCCTTCCTCTCTGCTTTTGACTCTGGGGCTCTCTTCTGCCCTTTGTGCCCAAATGATTCTTGGCAAATTTCTTGATAAGACCTCATGAGCCCATACACACAATGATTTTTCTTCATTGCCCTGATTTTGCTCTTTGTCCTGACCTGGATGTGTGCTCTGCCTGCACAAGAAGTTCCCTGGCACCTGAAGGCCTATTAGGTTGCCCGTCCATGGTCTTCCTGGTCACATCATCTTAGCCTTTGTCCCACCCACTCCCAGGCGGTCTCATCCTCACCCCCATAACATGCTAGCCCAGCACACAATCATCAAAGATGCACACAGATGAAGTTACAATGGAAGCACTTGGTAGTATCTGGTATAAGATTTGTTTGAAAGGCATCACTGTCCCTGGGAGGATAATCAGAGGAGGCTGGGCACCAGAGGTTCAACTGCTCTCTGCCTCCTCTTCATAAAATGTCCCATTAGTTAAGCAGAGCAGCATGGGCTGCAGCCCTGGCCACATTATTCATCTTTTCATTTTGTAGCTACATGCAGTGTCTTCAGTGCAAGAACTCTGAAATTATGCACTGGGCCCAAATATTTCAAGACCCAACAGCAACAAATATGCAATTATATAGTTCAGTGGTGCAGGGCCATGGCAAGGCAGAGGAGGCAGGAGGGACCCCTCCAGCTCTTGGAAAGTTCCTTTGGAAGGAAATGGTAGGGCCTGAAATTGAGTGCCTTCCAAGCCAGCATGAAGCTCCACCCCCCTCTGGCCTGAGAGTAGTTCATCCATCCAGATCCTTCAGGATCAGAGAGGTGCAGGGAGAAGAAAAGCAGTCTACCCCCTGTGCAGGGGCATCTGCTGGAATCCTCACCGTGATCCACAGGGAGAGAGAAGATGGGGGAAGAGAGAAATGGTACACTACTTAGGTTCCTGCGCGTAACTTCAGGGAAGTTTCTCATCATTTCTGCACCAGGACTTTCTCATTAGCAGCAAATGAAGACACTTGCATCAAAGCTTGTTCAGAGGATCAGCTGAGATAAGACAAATAAAAATGTGATTTTCTATTGTGGTCCCCACCTGACAGATGAGGAAATTATGGTCAGAGAGGTTAAGAAACTTTTCCCAGGATACACAGCTAATAAGTGATGCTAATCAGGATTCCAGTCCTTAGTGTGTCTGGTCCATTATTTCTTACCCCTAAACTTGGTGGCAAGAAGATAGCAAAGTTAGTGGCAAAGCCTGGTAATAATGGTGTCTGCTATGGTTTAGAAAAAGAAACATGCTGTGCCCTATTCTATTTGGAAAGAATTGAAGGGACTGGAGGGATATCCCCAGGACAACTTGTAAAAGTTATGGGGTCTTCCTGTCCTATGATTGCCTCTGCACCTCATGCATCATGTGAGCCAAAACACATAGCATTCCGACTAGCCTTTCCTGAGGGCTCTGAGAGAGCTGGAGCTCATGTGTGCATATGCATGTGTGTGAAAGACAGTGTATGTGTAAGTGTATGCCAATGTATGTGTCAGTGTGTATGAGTATGTGCATGTATGCAAGAGTGAATGTACGTATGAGTGTGTGTGCACTTGTGTGAGTGTGTACATGTGAGTACATGTGAATGTGTATATGTGTGCACATCTGAGTGTGTGTGAGTGTGTGCGAATGTATGTGCGAGTATGTGTGTGTGTGTTGTTGAAGGATGTCTTGGTGGGTCCAGGAAGGAATCACAGAGCCAGAGGTTTCCATGGTAGCTGAGGTTCCCGCTGGTTCTTAAATAATTAACCAGCCAGAGCTTTTAAATACATTTCAAAACAAATACTCATTTTCCTTTAATGCGGAGCTGATTTCCCCTTTTACACACTGCTCGAGGCTACACAAGCAACTGTAATTCTCGCTCTGATGAGGTAGCAGCATCTTGAGTTGTCATGGAAAACAGCTCCTGTTGTCAGAGGCTAACCCAGGGCTTCACCTGTCCGGAAGCAAGGAGACAGGCGAGAGGAAGGAAGTCCTTGCTTCTGTTCCTCTTTCGTGGCCACTGGGGTATCTACAGAGCCCAGCAGCTTCGCCCTGCACTTGAGTTCATGTGCTGACAGATCTCTGAGATTGGCTCCTGATGCACAGCCTCTCAGATCACTTGGATTCCTGATGAGAGCTTACTCTGACCAGGTGAATGGACACCATCTCCCCTCATGCTCCTGCCCCATCTGTCTATATGTACACCCCACCCACGTGGGAGCACATGCTGCCCCGTGTAGCTGCTCCCTGACATCCATGCCCCCGTCCGCTTCCCACAGCTGCTGTATATGTGCGGTGGGAACGAAGAGAAGGGGAGTCCTAAATATTTTGAGCTTTGCTTGACTTTTTTGACTTCATTGTCATTGGGGTCAGTGGACGACTTTGGGGAGTCTCACAACCAGCGTGAAGAGCATGGCCCACCTGCCAAGATGCTTACCTCTAGGAAGGTGTCCTGGTTGTGAGGCCTCCTCTTAGGGCACATCTGGGTTGTCCTCATCATCCCCGACAGGATGCTCAACCAACAGAGATTCTGGGCCACATGTCAATGAAAACAATAAAATGCCACAGTCAGTGTTTGTTGAGCACTCAACTCTATCCAGAGCTCTGGGTGGGTGCTTCACCTGAATTAACACAGGCACTGTTCATAGTGACCCAATGAGCAAGCTCCTATGGTTAGCCCAGGCAGCAGGGAGGAGGGGTGCAGGCCCAGAGGAGCTTCTTAGCTTGCCTGAGGTCTCAGTCAGCCTGTGGTGGAAGCAGGACTGAAACCTAGAACTGATTCACCAGTGCTTTTAGCCAATTGCTTGCCTGTGTGTGCAGGACCCAGCTTGGGGTAAAGGAGCCCCATTTAGTCCCTAAGGAAGAAGCTGATAGTATGTGGGTGAGACCCCAAAATCCCGTGAGAGGGCACAGCCTCTGACTTGGAGAGGAACCCGAGTTAACAGTCAAGGGGTATAGCAGGAGGACACTCAGAGTGGGCAGCTGGAGGGAAAACCACAGCAGGATGGGCAGCGAGGACACAGGACCTTGAGTGTTTCTCAGCAAAGAACGACAGGAAGAAGGGGTGGGCACTTGGAGTCCCTGAGAATCTGCCTTTTCACACTCCCAGAGTAAGGAGTCCTGGTGGCTGTTGCTAATGATGCTCTCAGATTGTCCTCTTAGCAAGTGATTCCTCCTCCATTGCTCTGGGCCTACAGGTGAGGAACACCATTGACCTGAGCTGAAGAGGGAGGAAGGGGGGTGACAGGCGCTGCCAAAACAGCTGCCGCTCTCTCAGTCGGCCCACTCTCCAGTCACCAAAGGCCTTACTGCTTCCCTTGCTCTCTCCTTGTTCTTCACACCTCTCCTGCCTTTTTTGTTATTGATTCACTAATGCACTCATTCAGCAGATATTTGTTAAGTTTCAGGCAAGAGAAGTGCAGATGTGAAAGACATAGCCTCTGCCCTCAAGGGGCTTACAGAGTAAGGCACTAAGAGGTCAGAAGAGCCAGTCCTGGGGCCTAGGAGAGCAGAAAGAAGGGACTGGGTATGGAAACTGTGTAGGACGTGGAAGGAAGCACAGAAGTTGGCCAATCCTCTGTGGAAGGAGGAAATGAATGAGCTGAATGAGACCTGCCTCCTGGCCTTCCTTTTGCTCACTGCTTTTGTCCAAGGGTAGAGCCAGCTTTCCACTGAGGCTCAGTTCCTATGCATCTCTCCAAACTCAGAGTTGCCCTCCTGAGAGCATCTTTCTCCCCACTTGCTCACTGTCCAGCATACTAGGCATTCTTTTTTCACTTGGGAAAGTCCTGAGGCACGAGGATCTTGCTTAGCCCGTGATCCTTTTCAACCTCTAACCTGAGGATGGTGTGCTTGGCCACAATTATTCCAAAGCTGAGGCCATGCTTTTTCCCTGTAGAGCATACATGTTAGTTGAGGAAATAAGCAGATAAGAGCCAGCAAATAGTCTCAAGGTAAATAAGCCAGGAAAAAGATCTCAAATAAATAAATAAATAAATAAATAAATAAATAAATAAATAAATAAATAGAATGACTACAATGGCCCTTTCCACAGCACACTGCAGTTTAGAAAGTGCCTTAACATGCCTTCTCAGTGGCTCCGCAGGGAAACCCTGCATGGTAGTTGTACAAAAACCCTCATTTGATAGATGAGGGAACTGGTATTCTCAGCAGGCCGGTGACTTGCCCTAATCTGATTCAACATGGAAGCCTGTTCTAGAGTCTACATCTTTAGGCTCTGAATCCTGAGGTTCTTTCCCCCTGGGCTCATGTGGACTGGGAAAAGAGGAGGAAAGCCAGACCAGGAAAGAGCCAGTATGAGCCCAGCTCCAAATGGGAGGGGTCATGGCATGAGGGCCCCAGGAAGTCTCCTTCCAGCCCAAGCCTACATAAAGGAGAGGGGACTGTCCTTTTATATTCCAGCCACCTCCCTACCCCTTCCATCTTTTCTTCTTTCTAACTCCTGGAAACCATAATCTATTACCCATCTCTATAATTATATCATTTCACTAATGTCAGGTGAGTTAATATGCTATATAAATTTGTTACATAAATAAATTGGTATGTTGTATAAACTAATATATTAATATTAGATAAGATCTACTCCAGAGCAAAAAAATCATTAGACAAAGAGGCATATTATCTACTAATAAAGGGATCAACCCATACCTTACTCATAAAGACATAATAATCCTAAATGTATGTGCATCAGACAATAGAGCCACACATAGATGAAGCAAGAATTTGACAGAAAACAAAGGAGAAATAGACAATATGCAATTATAGTGGGAGACTTTACCACCCCATTCCATTGGTAGAACTACTTCATAGAATATCAAGAGGGATATGGAATACATTAACACTATAACCAATCAACAGGATGTCATTGACATACAATGACAAAGTGCACATAGAACATTAAACATATCCTGGACCACTAAAACCAACGAGCAAAAGAACTCACATTTAAAGAATTAAAATCACAAAAGATGTTTATCATCATTAGCCACTAGGGAAATGTAAATTAAAACCACATGAAATAGCACCATATACTTATCAGAATGACTACAATAAACAACAGTGACAACACAGAATGCTGGCGATAATGCAGAAACTACATTATTCAGAGAGTGTTGGTGAGAATACAAAATAGTGCAGCCACTCCAGAAAAGTTTGGCAGTTTTCTACAAAGTTAAACATGTACTTATCATACAACCTAGAAATTGCCCTCCTGGGTGGGCATTCATTCCCTAAAATGCAAAACTTATGCTAACACAAATACCTATACATAAATATTTATAGCAGCTCATAATAGCCCCAAACTGGAACTTCTCAAACTGTTTTCCAATGAGTGAATAAATAATCTGTGCATATACCTCCTGTGGAATACTACTCAGCAATAAAAAGAAACTACTGATACAGGTCACAAATTGAATGTATCTCAAGGAAATTATGCTGAATTAATAAAACCAATCTCAAAAGTTGACAGACTATATGATCCTAGTGTTGTAAAATCCCTTACATTGCTAGGGAAAAATACTGGAAAATATTGCTGTAAGTGTGCCAATGATTTATTATCCCCAGCTTTTATATAGACCCTAGTCCTAAAGCAGATGGCATCTACCATTCCAGCATGCCACCTCATGGCTCACCCTTCTGCCACTTTCTATTGTTATTGGAGACATTTCCTCTTTATTCCAGGAATGGCTCTGGATCAAGTCCAATATATCTCAAGCAATTATTAAACAAATTACAGAGCCACAGAATGTCAGAGGGAAGAAACCCTGAGATCATCTGGTTCAGTGGTTCACATTCCTGACTGAACAGCAAAATCACTGGTGAGCTGTAAAGTGACTGATGCCTGGGACCACCTCTGCCTCTGCATCATGACTTTCTAAAAGCTCCCCAAGTGATTCCAAGGGGCAGCCAGGTTTGAAAACCGCTGATGAGTCCAAGCTCCTCATTTTACAGATGAGGAAACTTTGAACTCCAGAGATGAAATAAATAGCCCACGGCAGGTTACATGGCTGGCTGTTGTTTGAGCTGTCTTCCGAATCCTAGGGCCTTTTCCCTGCTTATTTGGTTCTTTCCCATTTATTAACACATTCATCCTCCTTAAAGACCTTGAAGGTAAGGAGCATGATGTAGTTACTCCCACTGTAGGGATCATAACCCTGAGGCATATAGCAAGAAAATAATGTTCTTAATTAAGAATTTTCAGATTGCAGTAGAGGAAAAGCATAAATATGGCCTCTTAACTTCTAGGCCCGATAAGAGATCCAAAAAGAAAAGTTGAGCATTCGTTTACCAAGCCCATGACAGTGAGAGACATTGTGTACCCAACTTTGGGAAGGTTACCAAGCTCTCCGAGGCCTCCCTCCCAGGCCAATTTCTCTTGCATCTATTCAACATAACTCATTAAAGTCTTCCTATTTTTTATAGATTTTAATCTGTTACTGCCAGCACCTATTGGATCTCAATTTTCATCCAATTTATTTCTACCTCTTACAAGGAATGAGAACAAACAGCCCCTGTCCTTCTCTCATCTGAAGTTGCTTATTTACAATTGCATTTTAGTCCAAACTGTTCCATTTATCCATTAGCTTTAATGTGTCCCTTTCGATGTCTTGTTACCATCAGAGATGTTATCATCAATCACCATAGCATTCTGTGGTGTCTATATTTTAATAAATACCAGAGGCTTAGTGCACAAGATTCATGCACTGGAGGCAGGGGGTTGGGGGGGGTGTCTTCAGTCCAGCTTGTGCCCTCTCACAGTCTGGGACCCCTCAGCGGATGTCCATCTGCTGGTTTAGGCTCACTCCCCTGGAGGATCAGGCCTAAGTTAGCAGTCAAGGACATCCCTCTCACAGTCCAGGACTTTCGCAGCCTGGGAATCCTCGCTCCTTACAACCTACTTGCAGTGGAGGCAGGAAAGGCTCCTGCCACCACTGCTATGCTTGCCAGCCATGAGCCCAGCTTCTGGCTCATAGGCACTCTTGTTATGGGAGCACACTGATTATCAGGGGGAAGCTCCTGCATCAAGCATCTTCCCCCTGGTGGTCAGTGTGCATCATAGCAACTGGTCATTATGCTGTTCAGTTGATTTGCATATTAGCCTTTTATTATATAGGATGGTTTGTAGCAGAGTGGGAATGAATATATAGATGTGGAGGAAGGGGGTGGATAGGAGGAGAGTAGGAAAAAGAAGTGATGTCATCAGTCAGCACCAGGACTCTGGTCCCTTGGGGCTCTTCACATATAGGAAGCCCCAGATAGAAACCAGGATAGGGCTAGTGAGCAATTCTTACAGGAGCAGAAGGAGAGGTCCCCAATGTCCAAACAGCAATGAGAAGAACCCTTCTTCATGTTGATACACTCTTTTTCTCAGTCTTGGAGTCATCACTGCGTCAAATTTAAATGCATTCGTTTTTGTTTCTCAACTGCATCATTTTATAAGGATCTGTGAATTTTAACAGATAGGTTTTAGAAAATAGGAATGATATAATTTGTGGGTTATATATTGACATCACTTTGGGTGAACTCTAAAAATTAAGATGGGCTCCTGGTGGTTCACTGAGCTAAGAAAACAAACAAACAAACAAATAAAAACAAAATGAGCCCAGCAGTCCTTTCTGAACTCACACAAACTGCACTTCCAGAAGCCTCTGGCTGGACTGCCTGCTTGCATGTATTTTTGTATCTGAACTAGCCAATTTAAAGGAATTCCTGGAGCCCCTATTTCAACCAATAGACTACGGCTTTTCCTATATGATTGGAGGTGTGCAGCTCTGACCAATCAGAGCAACTCTGTTCTGACAAATCAGGGACCAGGGACCAGGACTTCTGTCTATATAAACCAGCTTCCTCCTGGCTCCCAGAGCACCTTTTCTGCCAAAGACTAGGGAGAGACAGAAAGAGAGAGATATTGGAGCCCAGACTTGGGCCAGGGATAAAGCTTGCAACTGAGGTATCTATCTAACCAGTTACCCTTCAGACCAGCTAGGGCTGAGCTGTCCTTCTTCATGGCATCCCCAGATTGGGGCTTCTTGTTTGCATTGGGGCTCCAATGACCATTGGTTGACAATCACTTTTTTTTTTTTACATTGAAACTGGTTCTTGTGTTTAAGCCAAGTGAAGTGGTATGAAGGTAGGGAAGAAGACTTTAAGGAGGAGATGTTTCCCAAAAAGCAGTCTCTAGTTATAGAAAGACACAGATTTGAGCCAGAAGCCATGGGTTTGTATCTGGCACAAAATAGCCTTAGGGTGAGTTATTTTTATTTGATTTACTGTAACACACACAACTCAGTTACATGGCTGAAGTGAATACAGGCTTTAAATATTGACCTCAGAGTAACATTTTTAAAAAGCTGCTCCAAGCCTGGTTAAGAAGAATGGGGTAAGACGTGTGGAAACAATTCCAGCTGGGCCTGAGCACAGCTGGAAAAGGTAACTTCTCCCTCTGAATTTTGGGGGCACTAAATCTCTCCTTTCAGACCCGGACAACTGATTCATTCTTGCATTTTCATAAATCTATTTTTTGTTCCTTCATTGGTTCGTTCACTGGTTCATTCACTCGTTCATTCTACAGCTTTCATACCCTTTTCATTTCTAGGAAGGCAGATGTTAGGAGATTTTAATTACTCCTGAATCTGGCCACTCAGCTAACCACAACATAGCTTGGAGCTCCAGCTCTGAGATGACAGTAGCTTAGGGCCATATTGACTTTCATGGGCTCTAGGCATTTGGCCTTCATGGATTTTTTTCTCCAACAACAAAAATAATAATAGTAATTGCAAATACAGTTTATACTAATATTAAATATATATTTAAATATGTATTATATATGTTGCATATATCTATAATTTTTATCTTATAACCATGTTATATAAAGATAAATATAATTCAGTCTGGATTATATTGCTTATTGATTTTTCTTCTTTTTAAAAATATATTTTATTGATTTTTTACAGAAAGAAAGGGAGAAGGATAGAGAGTTAGAAACATCAATGAGAGAGAAACATCAATCAGTTGCTTCCTGCACACCCCCTATTGAGGATGTGCCCACAACCAAGGTACATACCCTTGAATGGAATTGACCCTAGAACCCTTGTTGTCTGTAGGCCAACACTCTATCCACTGAGCCAAACCAGCCATGGCTGATTTTTCTTCTTAGCTGAAGAAATATTAAAACAGTTTTGAGGGTCCCTAGAAATATTGTGGACCCTAGGCATTGTGGCTAGAGCAATGGTAGCTGAAAGGCCAGACCTAATGCTAATCCCTGCTCCTGGATCCAAGCAACTCTTTCAAGCATCAACCCAGAAGTACTGTCTTTGTCTGGCTAGGAGAACCTCTGAACCCAAATTTGATCTCAGCTTCAAAACCAAAGCAAATATATTCTGGGTGATTGGTGGAAATGTCTAAACTAAGAAAATTACATTAGGAGCAAGAAGTCCAGTAAAATATTCATAGAGTGAATGAATGAATGAATGAATGAATGAATAATTAAATGTTTTAAATATAGGGTGAATCTCATTTGTGCTTCAGGGGAAGATAATCTAAAAATTATAATCAAAATCTGTGTTTACTTGAAAAACTGATATTTGTCTAATCGAAGTGCAGAAAATACAAGGACATTCACATCTAAAAAAGGGGCAAATGAGCCTTTAAGGTCAAATGTCAGGTATTTTTATTGATACACATAGCAATTTTGTAAACTTAAAAATAAGGATCAGCTGGTGCCACCATTTAATGGATCACCAATAATTTTTAAAATATTTTTATTGATTTCAGAGAGGAAGGGAGAGATAGAAACATCAATGATAGAATCATCAGTCAGTTGCCTCCCATACATCCCCCAACCCAAGGGAGATGAAGCCCACAACCTGGACCTCTGTGCTCCAATCACGACTCAAATCCCGACCTCCTGCTTCATAGGTCAATGCTCAACCACTGAGCCAAACTCACTGGGTGGATCGCCTATAAATTTTAAGGTACTTCAGATACATTAGCTCTCACTCTCATAAAGTTGGGTATTTTAGCTCCATTTTAGAGTAATGGAGGATGAATGATTAAGTGAGCCATTTAAGACTGGGATCCTGTGATTTTGTTGTTACCTGACCTTGGCTCATTTTCCTAACTTTGCAGGGGTCCAGTTTTTATATGCAAGGCACTAGAAAAATGCAAGAGGTCTTAGTGCTACTTTAGATTATATTTTAGAAAGAAAGTTATAATAATAATTCTATATTTGAAATCCTACTACTCAAAGTTTTGTAAAATTTCTAAACAAGTCATGGCAAGTTAGAGAATGGATTTTGGAAGTGAGATTCTACCTCACCTGCTTACCTATAGAGGGCTGTGAGGAGACACAGAACGCATCAACTCCTTCCAGTTTGTCCAAGACTTTTCAAGTTTTAGCACTGAAAATTCTGAGTTTGTGGAAATCCCTCAGTCTCTGGAAAACAGGAATTATTATTCATCCTAGACACATCTCCTAACTATCCTGTTTCCTCATGAAAGCAGAAGAGGACCTCTTAGGAATAAGGTGTTTAAATTAAATCCTCATAGCATCCTGCAAAGTGTATGCAATATAATCATCATCCTCTTCTAGGTGAGATAATTGAGACTCTAAAGTGCTCAGACCACTGCTTAGAGTGCCCCTGCTATGAAGCTCTGATACATAGTCTCAGGTACAGAGTCTTCCTTCACCATGCTGTGGGAGATACCTCCTGGCTGAGGACCCTCTGGACTAAGGTGGCATCTGCTATGCTAATCCTGAATTGGGTCTCAGTCAGTGAATTTCTCCTCCTCCAAAGCCCCGTCTACAATCATGGTAGATATGGGATAAAGTTAGTTTAGTTAATTTGGTGCAGACAGGACATGGTTAATGTGGTGAAGAGTTTCCAGCTGCAAAATGAGACCATCATGGTCTTTAATTTTGGGGAAGGAGGATGGGAAGCTTGCCTGGAAGTGGGTGGGAGGAAAAGATTCTTTGGGTAGCCTGCCTGCCCGCTTTATTATTAGGTTAATTGAAACCATAAAAGCAAACTCAGATTTGCATTAAAGCCCTGCATAGCAGATGGCGACAAGTTTTGAGCATCATAAAAAGAGGATTGAAAGTTATAAAGAGTCTTGGGCTCATCTGTGCCAGAGTGCTGAGGAAAAGGCATTGTGGGAAACAGCGGTCTGCACCCACACAAAGGAAGGGTTCTTGTCACTAGAGGTCATCAGCTCTAGAAATGGTCCCAGCATCTTTCACCTTGTTCACTCTATGCGAGGATATGTTTTTATTGATTTTATAGAGAGAGGAAGGGAGAGAAAGCCACATCGATCAGTTGCCTCCCATACACTTTCTGACTGGGGATCGAACCTGCAATCTAGGCATGTGCCATAAAGGAGAATGAACCCTCAACCTTTTGATGTGCAAGACAATGCTTCATCCAGTTGAGCCACCCATCTAGGAATCCCTTTGTTCACTCTTAAAGTATATTTTTACATTAACTTTCTGTGGGGGAAACTCAGTTTGGACTTGGCCTTTCTCCATCTTATTCCTGCCACCTCTCTCCTTTCAACTTGGCAGCATCCTCATTCCAACACCATAGTGACCACCTTGTCACTTTCCCCTAGCTACCTTCCTGGAAAGTCCCTGACTTCAAACCTACCTCTTCCTTCTTTTCTTTCCTGTCAATTGAATCAGCCACTTCTCAATGCTAACAACTAGCTGACTCAGAGGGATGAGAGTCTATGAACCGCTTCTCTGTCTATGGTGAATACCTTTCCTTGATTCCACCAGCATCCTCACCTCAGCCTTGCCTCCCACACATAAATGAGAATATAGACTCCTTTAGACATGAAGCTCTAAAGACATCAATAGTGTCAGTGAGTTTCATACCAAACTTAATACAAAGGACTCCATGCTCTGTTTCGCCTTGCTCCCACCTTAACTGTCACACCACCCTCTGGACTTTGCTCCACCCATTATTTCTTCTCTCCTGCATTTCCATTTGTTCATCTATCCTCTGGCTCTTTCTCTGCCTACACATGTGCCTACGGAATCCCTGTTCCATCCTGCCTCCCTCTTATTCCATATTTTCCTAAAGCCTGTTTCCTGCTCCCTGTGCTCTCTTACCTCATCACCACCACTCTACTGAAATGCTGCCCCTGTCCCATCTCAGGTTCACAGGGCTGTTTGGACATATCCTTCTGCTTGTTCCTGCAACACCCTTTGTAATCTGAACATTGCTTTCTCCATTATGCCATTCCAAGTGTACCAGTAAGAGTATTTCTTCCCAAATGACATTCTCCTGGGATTTGGTGTGTGCCTCTACAGCCCAATGAAAAATGTGTTGCTCCGGTTACTAAAGTAGGAGTCTACCCTCTAAAACTTTGTGTTCTTTGAGGATAAGGAACTATATCCTGGTCATCTGGGATTTAGTCGTGGCAGGATAATCATTCTAAATACATGTTACCTCACAGATAGCAGGATAAGAACATGATAGAACCATGGTAATTTCCACAGTGATTAAGGAGTCTGAACAAAATCTTCATGCCAGGCTTTTGCTCTTTGGTACTGTCAGATCACCTCTACTAACCTGTCATCTAAAAATGCCTGAATGAGTCACTCGTTTAGACTAAGCCACTGGAAACCCTTGAACAAATTCAATTATCAAAGATGTGAAAAGAGAATGGGTAGAAGTAGATATTCATTGGTCTCATACTATGTACAAGCCACCATCTTAGTCATTTTACCAGCATTCATCCAGGTAATCACTGACAGGTACATATTTTAAAGCATATTATTTTACAGAAAAAAAGAAATTAAGCCAAGAAAAGCTACAACTTGCCCATTGGAGCTAGAGATAAACCAAGATTGACTATGTATAAATAATTGTTGAAACTGGTTGATGGGCACATGGGCTTTATTATACTAGTTCCCATTTTTAATATATTTGAAGTTTTTCTATAATAAGATGAGAAAACAAAAACTTGCCCAATTTTGCTCAGCTAACATGTTATTATCCATTGCTGCATAACAAATTAGCTCAAGCCTCAGTAGCTGAAAAACAAAAATCATGAGTGATTAGCTTTCAATTTCTGTGGGTCAGGATCTGGGCACAGTTTAGCTGGTATCCTGATTCAAGGTCTCCCATAATGTTGGGTGTGTTGCCCAGGGCTGTGGGCAGCCTAAGGCTCCGCTGGAGTAGTGGGCATACATCTGGAAGCTCACACACATCAGGGGCCCTGGTTATTGATGGAAATATCCATTCTATGCCACATGGACCTCCAGAGTGCTACTCACTTGTTTCCCCCAAAGGGAGGGCTCTGGAACCAAAGAGAAGTGAGTGCCCAAGATGAAAATTGCAGCCTTTTTTATAACCTAAGCCTGAAAATGGCATCACTCCTACTGTATTTTATTCATTAAAGTGTGTAAGTTCAGCCCACACTCGAATGCAGGCAGTTACATAGAGCACAGATACCAGGAAGGGGGAGGAAGGATCATTGGGGCCTTCTCAGAGGCTGCCTACCATGTCTAATAAATAGCCTTGGAAGGCTCTAAACCTTTTTCTATTCTACACCAAATCCTGTGTTTTTTTTTTCACTGCTTCCAGCAGCCTCATGACTTCACCATGGACAGATCCCACCGTAGGTCCAATTAGTTTACAGATTGACCCACCAGAAGGCAGGTCTATAAGGTGATGTGACTCAGTTATTAACATTTGGTGCTGGTTGGGAACAGAGCCCTAGAATCGCATGGCTCTAAAGGGGCATCATTTTCATAGAGGCAATGGAAATTACCAGATGAGAGGCATGAAGAACTCTGTTGTGGAGTGGTCCCATGGGAGCCCTGAGAGGCCTAGTCATAGGAAGAGAAGAAGCAAGAACAATAGGAGATTTCAGCAAAAGTATGTATTGAAGACCAAACTGTGTGATCTTTTCTTTTTCTTTCTTTCTTTTTTCTTTTTTGGTTAAACCTCAACCAAGGATATTTTTTTTTCATTGAATTTTAGAGAGAATAGAAGAGAGAGTGGGAGAGGGGAGAGAGAGAAAGAGAGAGAGAGAGAGAGAGAGAGAGAGAGATCTATGTAAGAGAGACACATCAATCGGTTGCCTCCTGCATTGTACCCTGAGTAGGGCCAGGGATCAAACCTGCAACTCAGGTACATGCCCTTGAGAGGAATAAAACTTGTGACCCTTCTGTACATGAGCCAACACTCTAACCACCTAGCAACACCAGCCAGGGATTGTGTGATCTATTTATCCTCAGCCCCTAGCAGAGTGTCTTGTATATGGTTGCTGGTCCTCAGATATTTGTGGAGGGAATACATAAAATGAGAATGGGCAGGGGAGTTTGGTGAGAGTCTGAAAGGAGGCAAAATCCTTTAGGAGCAAACCAGAATCAGATTCGCACTGAGGGTGTAGCCTGTGAAGTATGGGGGCAGACCCCAGGGAGAAGAGAAAAGATGTCCCAAGGAGAGTCTCTGCGGGGGTTGGAACAGGCCCAGCAATCTTGCTAGGAACCTGAATACTCATTCATGATTTCTGGGGGCAAGCCACCCTCCAATGTGTCTCTTCTACCCAGCTCTCAGCAGAACAGTGACTGGTCTTGGGATACATCCTAAGGCAGTGGCTGGCAAACTCAATCATCAACCGAGCCAAATATCAACAGTACAACGATTGAAACTTCTTTTGAGAGCTGAAAACTGACTTTTGCGCATGGGCCGTGAAGTTTCAATTGCATTGTACATGCGCACCTACATGTGGTATTTTGTGGAAGAGCCACACTCAAGGGGCCAAAGAGCCGCATGTGGCTCATGAACTGCAGTTTTCCAACCACTGTCCTAAGGTTCTGCTAACAAGACCAGCAAAGAGTTTTCTACAGGGGTCTGCAAAGTGTGTTTCTTAGAGCCCAGGATTGCAGATGTGCCTCAGGGAATGTCTCAAGGTGTGTGTGAGGCTGCAGCTGGACTTGGGCCTCTATTTCTCCTTGCACAGAGTCATAGTGCATTGTTGATAGCCTAAGTCCA